>JACEGR010007437.1:0-49510 GCA_014170235.1 Listronotus bonariensis
AACCAAGATATACGTTAAAAAACTGTTAAGGCCTCATTTACGCTCAAATAACATAACTATTAAAAATTTTAGTATTAATATTTGTGAGATTTATAAAGGTCAAATTATTAGCAAAAAGAACAACTAAAATCGATCTACGAGAAAACCAGAAATATACGTAAAAACTGTTAAGGCCACTTTTTACTCTCAAATAACATATTTATTTAAAAATTAGTGTTAATATATTTATTAAATATAATTGTTAAAAAGAATGACTAAAATCAAAACCACTAGAAAGCCTAAGATATACGTTGAGAACTGTTAAGGCCCTATTTACACTCAAGTAACATAATTGTCAAGAACATCGTAGTATTAATATTTGATAGATTTATAAAAATTAGAGGTATTAGCAAAAAGAACAGCTAAAATCGATCTGCTAGAAAACCGAGATATGCGTCAAAAGCTGTTAAGGCCACTTTTACTCTCAGATAACGTATTTATTTAAAAATTAGTGCTAATATATTTATTAAAAATAATTGTTTAAAAAGAATGACTAAAGTCAAACCGCTAGAAGCCAAGACACACGGTAAAAGTGTTAAGGCCCTATTTACACTCAAGCAACATGGTTATTAAAAATTTCAGCGTATTAATGTTTGCAGATTTATAAAGATCAAATTGTTAGCAAAAAGAACAGCTAAAATCGATCTACTAGAAAACCGAATATACGTTAAAAACTGTTTAAGCCACGTTGGCAACATGCGCAGGCCCTAAAACTCATTTTCTGGCTAAACCATTATAGTAAAGGTTTGCGCATAATAGCGTTAAAGTACCTTTCGGTACCCCGGCTGACAAATTGATCTTTCTTCGTGATACCCTTTTATAAAATATTTTTAAACATGCCCTTAAGTCTTATGTTAGGGGTTAATTTCAGGAAATACCTACGAGAATTCTGATTTCATCATTGACATAAATGGTGTGTAGTCATTGGTTGTATTTTTGCCTTCACCATATTTGTCGTTATTTTTACAATACTCACGCTCATAAAGAGTTTAAGGTTAGTGTCAATCGTTTTGGCAACTAAGGCTAACAGGTGAGTACTCCGCTGCGATCGTGGGGCCCCCGGATAATGGGACAGCGAAAGGAGCGGAGCCCTAAGCGTTGGTCCCGAGCCCTGCGTTTGGTCCGAGGCGCGACGTCCATACTTCTAGGTTAGATTCTATTGACGTTTGACAGGTGACATTTGACATTTACTATTTGGCAAGTGGCATTTGACGTTTGACGAGGTGACAGGCCGTGGCCACGCCCAGATCTCCTGATGCAGTACCTAGGCGTCGTGACCGTCTGGCCCGGGTCTAGACGGGCTGAGGTCCTGATGACGTCATCTGTAGCCGACATCTTAGCAATTTCACGAGTACACCACGCACGCAGCCTGCCGGCTGACCTGTAGCCAAGCGGGTTACCCTGGCCAGCCACGATCGCCTCAACGTCAGGTGGGAGTCCTTGCAGGCGGGGTTGCCGACTAGCGCATAGGGTACTGCAGCTAACTTCACTCGAGGTTGCCTAACTTGGGCGCTAGACCCTGTGGCTAGCTTCGGGCTGCACGCGCACCGGGTCGCCTAACTCTGGGCGCCAGGCCCTGTAGCTAACTTCAGGCTGCTCGCACACCGGGTTGTCTAACTTGGGCGCTAGGCCCTGTAGCTAACTTCGGGCTGCGCGCGCAAGCGACCCGAGACGAGCGCGCGCAAGCGACCCATTCTCTAGCTGAGGAGGCTGCTGGTGAAAGACAATTTTTATTTTGGATTCAGCGAAAAAAGTTAGTTTTTTGATTAGTCCCCCAGAGAATATCAAAACTTTTAAAAGCAAATTCTCTTTTTGTATTTTTTTCGTAAATTTGATCACATTTTATCGACAAATCTTAAATTTCGCAAAAATATCTGCCTTTTTCTTGTAAATAGAGACATTTAAAAGTTTTTGCATAAAAAAATTGTAGATTGAAAAAAATTTAAGTGGCTATGTATTTTTGAAAAATACAGATAATTTTATAAAATTTTATATTTGTTGATAAAATTTGATTAAGTTTACGAAAAAATATAAATGGAGGATTTGCCCTTAAAAGTTTTGATTTTTGTCTGGGGGGCTAACCAAAAACTAACTTTTTCGCAAATTCCAAAATAAAAATTTTCTTTACCAAAATGTTTTAGGCCAATAATATCAGGTATATGTTTGGTGTTGGTCCCGTGTCTAATTTTTTAGATAAAACAAAAATTAAAAACCTAGTTGCGCGCCTGGATTGACGTTTCTGTTTCCTGTTTGCCATTTGACGTTTTTAGTTAGAAGATGAAACAACAACTTTGCAGTTGTCAATTTGTAGTTTCTGTTTACCGTTTTCATATACCGTATCAGAAACCAAAACATCAAACAGCGATCGGTAAAGGAAACGTAAATCTATAAATTCAGCTTAAAAGTGAGTAGAAATCCATTTTTGCCGATATTTTATAAATATCAGAAATTTTGATATTTATTTAGCATAAATATCGCGATACCGTTATTTATATCATATTATACATATATCATGATATACACTCCTGGACAAAGAAACCGGACAAAGAAAATTTCTTCTTAATTTTATGACCGATTTCAATTATGTTTTTGTCCAGTGGTAGTTTCTTTTATCAAGATTATTATTTAATCTGGAAATTGCAAATTTTTATAGAATTAGGTATTATACAATCCAAATGTTGCATTTTGACCCAAATTTTCGAAAACTCTTTGGAATAATTTAATCATTACAATTTTTTACCAGTGTATTGGATTTTAAAGCCATGTCCTTTTTTAACATTTCTTTTTTATTTATATAAAGATCTTTATTCTAAAAGGAAACAGAAATTTATAAAGAAGACAATGAAATTTGTGGGTAGGTAATAAAAATAAATATTGATTTCGTAGTTTCCAACTCAGTAATCAGATTTTTCTTTTCAGATATACAGGGTGTTCGAAAAATGCACGGCCAAATTTCAGGAGGTGATTCCTCATTGAAAAATATTAAAGTTCCTATAAACACGGGTCCGAAAATGCATAGTTTCCAAGATACAGGGTGTCCAACATTTAGGTTCAACATTCACCTTCTTTAATCTTCAGTTGACCTTCACTTTTAATGTCATTAGATAGTTCTTAAAAAGTTATTTATCTTTAACTGTTTTTGCTCAGTAAATCGTCAAAATTCAAAAATTCCGTCCCAAGAAACATGCAATAAAGTGGTTTTTATTTTTTTCTCGAAAACGAAGCAAGATACAAAAAAATTTCAGGAAATAAAAAAGTTGTATTTTTAGTTGCTTATTCTAAAAAAAATAAAAAGTTACAAAAAAGTCAGTGGCGTACATTTTTTACAATTATTTTCGATAAGATGTGCCGTGAGACGCCACTGGACTTATTAATTTTAATTTAATTATGCCTAACTTTGGCCCTTATTACTAGAAATAACACTCAAAAATTTCAAGAAAATCGGTTTGTTTTCGGACCCATGTTTATAGGAACTTTTTTATATTTTTCAATGAGGAATGACCTCCTAAAATTATACTATAAAAAGTATAATTTCAAAAATAAAACACTGTGTACATTATATCACCAGTTAAATGACCTTTTAAAGACCTTAAAAAATACCACATTTTATATACTTTTCTTTATTACTTTCGGAAATATGACTGTCCAAATCTTAAGTTTCTCCAATATGTTTGCATTATAGCGTATACAGTATGTCCCACGGGAAACTGCTGCAGTGGATTGCTCGAAAAGTAGGCTTTGGAAAATTTAATATAGTCAAGGCAACATAATATAGTCAGCAGGGGATGTCAACTTGCTTATTTTAAATGGAACACTCTATATATAATTTATTTTTTAGATTATGCGTAAAATTCTAAACATAGTTAATGTATAGTGTTCTATAATATGTAATTTTAACCAATTTATATGTTAAAAATGATGGTTTGCAAGCCATTACTCAACCCTAATTTTTTTAATTTTACATTTTTGTATATTTATTATTCATCTAATTAGAGAGGTTAAGAGATTTTCAAAAATATAAAATGCCCAATAGCTATTTTGTAATTTTACAACCTAAATCGAAATTTAAAACATCAAATTAGTTGTAAGTTAAAAGACAACAGACCGCGAAATCCGCAAATCTCTATCTCTAATAATAACCAAGATACCCTGCAATTGCAACGAAATTGGGTCACCCTGTTAATCATACAGCTATTTTTGTTACGGCTTTTAGCATTTTTTTTCAAAATATGGAAAGTTAAAAAAATACAGGTACAATTAGGTCCATCCGTTGACATATCTGTATACAGCGTCTGTCTTCGGAAGTTTTACCAGATGGTAAACTTTTTATGTATCAACTTTATAAAAAAGTGCCTTTCCTTAAAAAGTCCTGGTTGGTAAGAAAACAAATTGCCACAAAAATATTTGAAGTTTGGATGTACAGGGTGCTTGAAAAAATCTGTTAAGAACTTTTTAAAAGACATTAAAAAATATATTTTGTACTCAAATTTTTTTATTTATTTGTTTAAAGTATGTATAAATGACAGGACAAAATATAAAAATATATTTAAAAAAATAAAATAACAGTTTTGTTTGCTTTGTAAATATGTAACCAGCGTCAAAATTTCACAGCTCTTATTTCATAACTGAATCGCTAACTACATTTTTTAAAATATTTAAAACACACAAAAAAGTGAGTAACTTATTTTAAAATGTATTGGGCTTATTTTTTTTTAACATTAGATTGCTGATCATATTTTACATATGACACAAAAAAATCAATTTAGCTTTTTAGCTTGGCGAAGCTGTAATTTTTGATTGATGGACATGTACTTTTTCTGCAGTAAAGGGGAATCAAAAATAATATTTTTATATTAAATATTTTTGTGTAGAGTGTAAAATCATTGTTTGTTTATTGAGCTGCTTTTTATTAAACCGAAATTGCGGTCACAAGGCATAAAAATATTGGAAAATGTACTTTTATCTGTTCAAATCGTCTTTGCTCAATCAAATTCATTAAGAACCGGATCATATAGTAGTGTCGTAGTGTTTTTGTTTTATTCACAATAATTATCACAAAAAATATGAAATTTTTCATACTTTTGTAACTCGCCTTGATCAAGGTTATGCTTCAAAAATGGAGACACTTCGTTTGCTCAGTTACCTGAGTGGCTTTCCAGTGACGCAAATAGAGCGCTCCCGAGTAGCTCAGGAGCATTTCGTTGTACTTTATGGCGTTCCAGTGACGGAAAGTGTTATGCACCTGAGCTACTCCGTTTTTCTTTCCCCTTGCCCCTCATGCACCAACCCCTCTTTTGGTTTTTGTGCTTCAAACGTGTTTTTATGGTTAAGGATGGATTTTTTAAAATTATTTATTTTAAATGGAATTAGATATTAAAAAAATTATTATTATAAAGCCAAGAAATGTTAAAAACAACGAAATTTTAAAATTTCTTAAAGTATTTCTCTTTCCTTGTCTAAGGATGCGTTCCAGTGACTAACTTTTTAGAGCAGTTCAAGAGCTTCAAGCCCTGGAGCGTGACGCACAAAAATTTTCGTCACTGGAAAGCCACTCTGTCTTCCCTTTATGGTACACATAGCACGTCATATTTTTTTATTTTAAATCGTGCATTTTAAAGGTACATACAGTGAGCTCGCGAAAAAAGGTATCTCCCGGACAAGCCGCTTTTCTGCGGTAAATGAAAATTTATTCAATACACAACGTCAAGCCTATTAATGCAATAAGTCACAATAAGTACTGTTTCGGCTGCAAACGATGTATTTAGCTCTGAAGACCAGTAAAATACATAAATATCAATTTTGTAAAAAATTGGACATGTCCCTTTTTGCAGTTAGCGATTCAACTATTGTTTAGGGTGCATATATTAAAGAATGTTCGCTAAATAATAACTACTATAATTTAAAACCAAATTCTTTTGAAGTCACCCTGTAAATACAACATATCCAAGGTGGTCCACCACATTTAACACGGTCTGTAGCTATATAACCATAGGGTTTTAAAAAAAAGTAAATTTAGAAACTTTTAGAAGTTAGATAAGGCTATAATATAAAGTTATTTTAGCTCATACAGGGTTTAAGATTCTGCAGAAAAAAATAAATCAAGTTTAATAATAGTACTAAGTGTCTAATTAGAATAGTTTTTGTGATATTTGATTTTTTTCAAAATGCAGAGATGCAAGTAAATTAATTTTATTTTAACACTACTATCCATTTAAACTTTAAAATTTGTTACAAGATTAGAAACATTCTGCCCTATCATACGTAGGTCATATCGAATTCAAATTTTGTACAGGGTGTTCAAATAATAGATTTACTTTTTAGGAAATCAAATAGAAATAACTCTCTTATTTCAAATGTATATTTTTACACCAGATGATGACAAATAAAATACCCTTTTAAATGGTGTATAGGTGGTATACCGGATCAGCTAAATAACTTAACAATGTAAGGAAAAGAAACGTAAATACCCCCTGAAAAAGTAAAATTATTTTTTAACATCCTATACAGTATTTAATCTCGATATGCCCTACGTATGATATGGCAAAATGTTCCGAATCTTGTGACAAATTTTAAAGTTTAAATAGTTATTAGTGTTAAAATAAAACTAATTTACTTGCACCTCTGCATTTTAAAAACAAATCAAATATTACAAAATCGAAAAAATTAGGCACTTAATACTATTAATAAACTTGAGTGTTTTTTTTGTGTAGAATCTAAAACCGGCATAAAATATAGGGTGTTTCATTTAAAAAAATATAAATTTGATACGTCACACTTTTTTGAGAAACCCTGTATAGGCTAAAATAAATTTTATACAATATTTAAAAAAATTCCTGTGTAGTGAGAACTTCCGAAAACCCTGTATATATTATTTGTATTTGAAAAACTTTTTAAATACTTTTGCAGGTTTTTGGACAAATTGCTACATATTATTATTTTCAAGAAGAACACTAATACAAATTTTACTGGAAAACAATAAATTCAGTTTTAACCATTGGAAGAGTTTACGCGATACCTTACCACGAATAATACCGAACGATATCGCGCGGGTTCGTGGCTCGGGTCGTATGTAGAAAAGTATGTGACCTTAACACTTATCTCTAAGCGCTGTTGACGAACTGTTTGAAGTTTACTAAGCCGGTTGGACTTTTACAGAAAAAATACATTTTTTAAAATTTCGTTTTAAGAAAAAACTACCCATTAAAAAAATATAATCTTGTGGCTAGAGAGTTAAAATAGAAATAGAAACACGGCTGAGTAGATCCTTTATTTTTTTAAATAAAAGTGAGCCTTGAAAATTTTTTTTTGTCAAATTACTGTTTTAAATAAGCTTTCCTTCTAGGTAAACCATAAAAACAACCCACATACCAAATCTCGTAATTGTACCTCTTTTAATGAAATTATGAAACGTAATTTTGTAAAATGCAGGTAGACCGCCTTCTTAAGTTAGAACAAATCTATTTAAAATGCAGAGGTAAAAAAAAGCGTTCGGACAGGTTGATCTGTAATTTTATTTATGTTTTTGTAAGGTGAATTTATATATACCAAGTGAACTAAAAATAAACGAAAGACCAGTAACCTATTTTTTTATTTAAAATACCTAGCTTTTATTTAATTTTTGAATTTTTCAATAAATTATGACTAGGTTTTAGGTACCATATCTATACCTAAAGCCAAAAATATAGGAAGAAATTTACAAATAAAGATAAGTGAAGAGCTAAAAACGAAGTTAATGGTCGTTGCGTTTTGAGTTAATCTGTATATAGTATTCTGCCAGAAAAACACGCAACCATATACAGTGCTTGTCTAAATTTAGGACCTCTCTCTCCTAACTTTTAAATTGTTTAGTATTTTTTTCTATGAAAATGTGAGGATATTTGGTGAGACAACATAAACCAAATTTTAGACAGGAAAAGGCAGATATAAATGTCACACTGAGAGCTAGCGCTCTTTGCAAAAATAATAAATAGAAAGGGAGATCTTGTGGCACATCATTTTAAAGCTCCTGACGAGTGCTTTATAACCTCAGAATATAGTGTCAATACCTTTACTTACTACAAAATGGCGGTACTTTAAAAATTACCTGAACACCTCATCTGGATGGCCCTATTTCCGAATCTGATAAAGTTAGATACACTTAATATGGTATTTTTTAAAGCTCTTTTAAGAGATGTATTAAAGGGTGATATGGGTGATTGTATACAGGGTAGGACAAAAGTATAGATTTTCTTAATGACGTACCCTGTATATTATATCACCATTAAAAGATATCTAAAAGACCTTTAAGAATTTACCACACTAGGTATATCTACCATTATAAGTTTTGGAGATATGGCTATCCAAATCAGGTATTCAGGTAATTTTCAAAGTTAACAATCAACATTTTTGGGAGGTAAAGGTATTTACTCTATATTTTGGGATTATACAGACTTGTCAGAACCTTTAAAATAATGTGTCACAAGACCCTCCTTTCCATTTCGTTATTTTTCTTTTTAAAATGGCGCCCAGCTGTCAGTTTGACCATTTATATCTGTCCTATCTTGTTTTAAATGTTGGTTTATGTTGTCTTACTAAAATCCTTAAATTTTCATGAACAATTGCTAAACAATTGAAAAGTTAGGAGGGGAGTCCTGACTCTTAAACAAGCACTGTATAAGTATTGACGTGCCCGAGCGTTTTTCCAGAAAAGTAACCCCATTTAAATTAATTGTCTTCACAAATTTTGAAAAAAAAATAGGGTAAATTTCTCGTGCGTGTGTGTTTTGTTTTAATAAGTGTTATACCTATAGTATAAATCTTACCCCAGCGGAATAAACAAATGAGAACGGTATTTTAGTTAAAACGTAGGTGCATTAGATTTCAGAAAATTAATATTTTATACCCTAAAATACTTTAAAATTGACACTTTTATAAACTAGAATTTCTTTGAATGACATTTTTGTACATTATTGTAATTCGTTCGACTCTTTGGATCTTTAACATGATTTATGTTTACAAAAAAGGAAAACTTTAAATTAATAGACGTTTTATATAATTGATTATTATTATATCTAAAGAAAAATATAATACATAACTTTTAATATTTGTTTGTAGTCAACAGATACAAAATTATTATTTATAGTTCCTTATTTCTTATTGCATTTGAAAATTAAGTGGCATTTCTACAACCTTTTTCATTTTTCCCATAAACAATGACAAATCGTAACCAGTTTTCCTTATTCTTGCACTACGTTAATTTATACTCATCCTGCCGTACTCTTCTATTTCTGTTTATACCTAAAAGCCAAATCTCATTTAAATATACTAATTTAATATGATTTTCTTGCTTTGCTCTGTTATATTCATCCAAACTAAAATCCTTTTTAAACATACCTTAAGCAGCTTCAAAAGAGCATCGTAAATTTTTTCCTTTAATCTATGTAAAATTGTATGGTAGACTATTGATTATGTACAAAAAAGAGGGTTGAAAATGAACTACAACGTTAAAGGGGTTAACTCTTGCAGAATTAAAAAAAGTTATTTTTGACAAAAATATGTTCAAAAACGAAGCCAAGAAACACGAAAAAACACGTTTTTAATTTTTTTTGTAAAGAAAGGACGGAGCTTTTTTTTCTATAAGCCAATGCCTATACCTATATCCCTATAAAAAAAGTTTTAGGTCAAAATACATGAAAAATATAAAAACGCGTTATTTCGTGTTTTTTTTTGTTTCGTTTTTTGAGCATATTTTTTGTAAAAATAACTTTTTTTTAAATCGGTATAGGCTATTTGATGAATAATTTAATTTCCTACAAAAAACTAAAAGAGGCTGTTTTCACCCCGTTCTCAAAAAGCACTTCTTCAAATGGTAGCACTCCACGGTTTTTAATGGCTTGGGGTCCATTGACCATATGAAATAATAAAATCATTTAATGTTGTAGTTCCTTTTTAAAGTACGGAATCAATAGCTTATGGGTGGTAACAGCGTTGCTTATTCATAAAATCTATTATTCTTATGCATTGCTCTGAAGCTTTGGATGGACATGAATTTTTAATAATATTTTGTACCTACTTTTTATACATTTTAAAGGTTCTAAAGATTCTTCTTTTATTGTATCATGAGGGTTATAATTCTTTCAAAAATTTCGCAACATTAATAATAGCGTTTTTTGGCAAATAGGAAATTTGCTTTGTTTTGACAAAATATCCTGTCAGATAAAAAATATTTTGACGTAACCAAGTAAAATTATTTTATATGTGTCAAGGTACGACGGAACTTTTGTCTAGTATTTTTTTGTTTCATCTGGTTTCGTTAAGGTTAGAAAAAGAAAAAAGTTTCCGCTGGGAGTAATATTTCTACTATACTATCCTAAATAACATGTTTTTTTTAGAAGTACTGCTGTAACTTAAATTATATAAAAAAATACTAAAATAAAAACAAAGCTTTGATGAGTGTATAGAAAATTTATTTACATATAATTGTAGACATTTGTAGACATCAGACAAAAATTACTCGTGTTAGACGTACACATAGAAACATCACAAGCATAAACCGCTAAAACAAACATAAATTATATTTTTCCTGTGTTTTATTTAAATGTATCCTTCTCATTTCTTTATTTCTCGTCTGCTGCTCAACTTCCTTTTTTAACGGTTCCTTTTCCTCTCCCACGACATCTTCATTATTAAAATACACTACCAACACTTCATTCGTAAACACTACGGATTTACTATTTTTTGGAAAATATTTATATCTGTAGGTGTTCTCATCTTCCATCAAAGAAGCGTCTTCAGTGGTTGAAGTTTCTCCATCGCCATTTTTTTCACATTTTTTCATAATTGATACTTTCCTGGCTTCTACGTGCATTGACTTGCTCTCATTTCTGGGAGACTCGTCATTTTTGATGTTCTTGTTTTTCTTTTTTAAATCTTTTCTATTTTTCTTGCCTTGTCTGTCATATGGATCCCAAAATGACGTAGTTGCAGATGTAGATTTAGATTTTTCTCCTAATTGAGGTGATGATTTTGGTGATTCTGAAATATTTCTGGGTTTGGGAAGTATAATAGATTTATCCAAGGTTGATTTCGGCATGTTTTGTTCATCTTTTGCAAGGTTTTCCAGACTATCTCGAGCTCGTAGTAAATTAGAAGCTATGTCGTTACCTGATTCGGTTACCTCTAACTTGCTGAGTGACCTTGCTAGATCTAATTCAACACTAATACTCTTATCTTCTAAGTACTGATCCTTTGAACTCCAGGATTTCACTTTTCCTAATAATTTTTGTCTGATGGATTTTTGATGATCTAAACAATTTTCTGATTGGCTTAGATTTAACTTGCGTTTGTCTGGTAAAATTTCTTTTCTTAAACCGTCTTCACTTAATTCTAAATCTGGTTTTTCTGTTACTTTCGATGGACTTTCAGACATTTTATATAAATTTGGAAAGTGTCAAAATTACAAGTGTTTTGTTATTGACAGTTTAAACTTGACGGCACTTGTCACTTAAGGTTAAAAACATTTACACTGAAGTGACCTACCAGTTTGTTCAAAAGATTGGTTTTATTTTAGCAAGTAGCTGTTGATGGGCGGTTCATCTTTTAAAAGAAGGTAGTGGTTAAAAACACCTGCTTAATGGTTAAATACTTTTATTTTCTAACTGATACAAAATAAACAATAAATATAACATTACGTATTTATGAAGAACGTAGTGTAGAAGAAAGTTCTGGTTAGTGATCTTCAAAAAATATTCTAAGGTTTTAAATCGGTTAATTCTTTTAATTGTTTGCTTAGAAAAAAAATCGATATCCCACCGGGAACAGCTGCAATTGATATCTTGAAATGTAGGCTATGGAAAATTTGGTAACATTATAAAGCCATTGGATTTTTCTGGTTTTATCGTTAAAACTGTTTAAAGTGCTCTGCTTCTAGCAGATTACAACTAAGCAAGTAATTTTCCATATTTTAAATATTACAAAAAAGTTCCTAAAAATATGAACATTTTTATACCGAGACTAAATAGGACAAACAAAAGGATTAAAAATTAAAATGTTTAGGAGAGTCATGTATTGCTATTGCTTTTGCTTAAAAAAAAAAAAGATTCGCGTTAAGAAATTTGTTTTGTTTTGATATTTAGCAAAATATCAAATAAAAAAGGTTTTTAAAATTAAATAAGGATCTGATATATAATATTTAACATAAAATAAAACATATGAGATCATATTGTTGTAATCATGTTTTACAGCTTTTTCACGTAATTTACTTGGTTTTTCATTTTTGTATTTAAATATATTTGACAACCTATGTTCTATTAAGACTAGGTTAATTACGTTAAAGAGGTGTTAAACATTATTATAAAAAAATGTCACACGAAAACAATGGTTTATTTTATGTAAAATTTAAAATCTCAAAGTTCCTCATAGAGGTTGGCTAACATAGAACGAAAGCTTTCAGGGCCTCTGTCAACTGAAAAATCTTGGTTCTTGGGTTTGGACTGCGTCACAATTAGATAATCCGATCTCTACTCTGCGAGAATGGAACACTAAACATTCCCTCAGAGTAAAGACCCCTGAAGATGCCTCGTGCAATCGATGGCGAAACGTCGGTAAACGATTTTAGTTTGACGCGGTTCAAACCCAAGAACCAAGATTTCTCAAAACATCCTCATTTTACTTTTAAACCCTAGTTTATTTAACATGTTGCTGAATTATTAAAAATAAAGGCAGTTTTGTCTTAGTGCATTTTTAAACTTCTGTAGGTACGAAACAAGAGGAATTTCTCAACGTAAATCTCTTTTTTTAAGGCTAAAGCGGTTACGATACAAAACTTTCTTAAACATTTATTTTTTCGTACATTTGTCCTATTGTGAAGTTTATCCGTGGACATACTGTAGATGGTTAGTAAATTTTATGTTATTGCACAAAATATAAATTTAGGCTTGCCAGACTTTAAAATAAAAATCCTGATATTTAAAGATATCTGTCAAGTTTTCGATAGGTATTTAGTCCGCAAAATGTCTGTCCATTAAAACGAATTTATGTCTCTAGAGGAAAATAAATTTAATTTAAATCTATTAAATTTTTATACCGTAAACCTAACTGAGTTGGCATACAATGGTTTTAAAACAAAACGTTTTGTAATTTCCGAACTCATTCAAGAAAGACGCTCTTTTATATAATGGGTTTTCGGTGATCAAACTCAGGTAATAAAAGAAAAAGACAATTTGGATAAAATGTAAACTACACCAACAAATTTCCGTTTTAAAAGGGAGTTTTGACGGGCCTTATAATTGAAATTTTGGCTGAAAATGCGCTATGAATGTGGAATATATTTTGTTTTATAGGTCCCTTAGGTATTATGTTGAATTTTTGGTAAAATAAAATGATAAAAGCAGATTATTAACACTTTTTTCTACTAACATTCAAAAATGCTGTCTTTTAAATCGTTAACACGAAGAAAAAGTAAGTCATTTTAAGATACTACTTGACGCTTTGACGCTTTTTTTCACACATTGAATTTATGTTTTGTTTTAATGCCTACTACAACCTAGTTAACTACGACATCATGAAATAAAGAACAAGTAAAGAAAAAACGATTTATAAAGAAGCCACAGCCGTCATACAAATAAAGACAGCAAATGACATCAACTATTCCTTTCTAATCGCGTCGTTTAAATTGTGTACGAGCAACAAAAAGGGGAATAATTTAAGAGTGAGACAGAACTAATGACCTTGTGGCTTCTTCACTAATGTGTCGTTTGTTTTAAAAATATCCTTGTAAATAAGCTAAAAAAATAAAGACTGTTTTGCAGAATTTCGTTTTTTCCAGGTAATCCTAAAGCAGTTGCAAATTTTTAAATTTTTTAAACGGAATAAATGCATAAAAATGCTCAGTTTTTTCCAATTTCACCAATATAGATTTACCGCCTTAAGTCTCGTGATTGACTTTTGAGTCACCCTGTTTAATAAAAACTATTTTTTCTTTCTGTATCTTAAACAAAAGGCTTAGGTTTGTTTTAACTTTTTTCTTTAAATTCTTTTGGATTTACACTTTCGTAGAGGATATTTTTCTGATATATCCGTAAAATTATATTTAAGTTTATTAATATTTAAAACAAAACTGTTAAAATACCTTAGTTTCGTTTTTATTTTATTAGCTAAGTAAAAAATGAACACAAATTACATTGTTATTCTATCAGATATTTATTATGCTATTTAGCGTGACTGCAGTTTTGACATACTATGACTTTTAAAAACGAAATATCATATTACAATAGAAAGAATGCATGCATACGGATACTTTAACAGTAATGATTTTTTTTACTTATTTTTCCCCATTTATATTATAATTTTTTATTACTTTAGTAGGTATGCTATTATTATGTATTGGGTTTATAAAATTCTAAACTTTTTAATACTCTATGTTCAACGTGTTTCTTTCAATAAATTAGTTTTTAAATATTGTAAACACGCAGTATTAAACAGCATATATTTAATTGTAAACCAAACATATAATAGAACAAAAAAACAAATACTATATTATAATTTCAAGGTTAAATCTGCAAGCTAAACAAACAATAATCATCAAACGAATTCACAGGGTCAAGAGTGTTTAGACATCAAAACAAACAACGACAAATTTATTATTAAAAAAGACGATTTTGGGAAAATGTTAGTGGAGAACTGACTACAAAATCTGATACATATTGAGGAAACGGTTATACGCCTTAAATGCTATTAGTTGGTAAATTAATATTTTATTTGGTATTAAATATAATTTTTATTCATTTTTTAAAAAGGATTTGTGTGTCCAATACCTAGGGATATCAAATTAAAAAAATATATATATTTCGATATATCGATACCTATTGATAAATATAGTTTTGGCTAATATAATTGGGAGAGAAAAAATATGGATATATTTTCATATATTACTCAATTTTTTAATTTTTTTGTCTTAATAGGTAGTAGGTAAACAAATACGGCATAATAGTTAAAAAACGCTTTTTAATTTAATCTCATTTACCACAAATATCAAAAATATTCGATATTGATATATCAAGAAGTTAAATATCGATGAAGATTATCGGTATTTAGTTCCGATATATCGATATTTGAAAATAATTGATATATCGTTGCCATCCCTATCAATACCCCATTTGAGTAATGTACACCAGAGGGTCTTTCCAGTGACCAAAATTTTTGTGCGTCACGCTCCAGGGCTTGAAGCTCTTGAACTGCTCTAAAAGTTAGTCACTGGAACGCATCCTTAACAAGGAAAGAGAGATACTTTAAGAAATTTTAAAATTTCGTTTTTTTAACCTTTCTTGGCTTTATAATAATATTTTTTTTTAAGTATCTAATTCCATTTTAAATAAATAATTTTAAAAAATCCATCCGTAACCATAAAAACACGTTTGAAGCACAAAAACCAAAAGAGGGGTTGGTGCATGAGGGGCAAGGGGAAACAAAAACGGAGTAGCTCAGGTGCATAACACTTTCCGTCACTGGAACGCCATAAAGTAGAACGAAATGCTCCTGAGCTACTCGGGAGCGCTCTATTTGCGTCACTGGAAGCCACTCTGGTGACGTATTTAGTCTGGAAAAAATACGTTACTAGGCCAGCACAAAATCATAGGGCCATAATAAAACGATCTAAAACAATTTACCTTAGTAGAACTTGATCATTTGCAGGATACAGTGTGTCAAAATGTTTTTTTACAGACCTTTTAGGGACAACTAGTTAAATTTTTTAAGAAGTTAACCATTCAGTATATCAAAAGTTAGCAGCGCTTGTTGCATCTTCGGTGGGGTGGGCCTTGTCGATCACTGAAGTTAAGCATTGAGGAGCGTGGCCATACCTTGGATGGGTGACCGGGTGTCCGTCGGTTTTGGACGACGATACGCGGGGTTCTACTCGGGGTTAACGAACGAAGCAGCAATTATCCAAGTTATGGAATGATTTCTTTTGGCCTCCCACGAAGGCCTAAGCTTAAATACCAAAGTACCGTGGGTGTCGAGTTATTAGATGTTTAACCCATCGTTTCCCGTGTTCCGTCAACTTTGTCCAAGCACTGAAACATGCAATTTTGCATTTCACAGCACTCTTTAGACAACGCAGTAGTGCCACCATGGACGTTATTTTTAAATAACTACTACCTAGATATGTCTCCCCGCTGGGAATCGAACCGGCGACCTCAGGCTTCGAAGATCAAAGCTCTGTTTACTGCGCCACGAGGGAGACAACGAATGAATGATGTGTGAATGGGTAGGAGTAGGGGTCCTTTAAGGCTGCAGCGCACACCTAGGGGGCGATGGTCGTACCTAGGTGGGAGGGAGAAAATATTAGTTTTAATATTTAGCACATACGATCATTAAAATTTTTCCTTTTAAAACAATCTTAGGATTAACACATTTAAGGATCAGCACTTTATTCTAAAATACCCCATATATTTATACAGTCAGAAGGGAGAATTTTATAGGTCTAAAAAGTATTTAAATTTACGACTTGGTGCAGCTAGTCTATCCAGACTAGATGAAATAAATCACAAAGATGTGATGGACTTGAATTAATTACATTAAAGTCTATAAATTGTGTCCCAATTCCATTTATTTGATTAGTAGGTAGTATTAACCAGGTAGTAGAAAAGAAAGTTACAGAAAGTTTTTCCTGCATTCACGGACGTTGCCTTTAAATGGATCAGATTTATTGAATGTTAAGTTTTAAAAGAATTTGTCTGTGTTTTCCCGGCAAATAGAAAATATGTGCTTCTTATACTATGCCTATTAATAGTCCGTGGGCAAGTATTAAAATTTACTTTATGATAATAACACTTTTAAAATCTTTTGGGGGTGTTCGTTTTGACGAGTCTACCATGAATATTTATACCGCCATATATGGAAGCGGCGCGTTAACCCGGCCTTTCAATGTCTAATGTTTCGGTTGTCAGATCGGAAAATGCGTCACTTTTTTATTAGACAAGTTTATCAAAAAGTTTTGCATGCAAGTTTTTACCATTGTGCCAAAAATCGTAAAGATTTCAGTTACAAAACCCACCCACTCCGATACCCAAAACATGTCAATGGGTCTTATGATTTCGTAATTGTAACACTTTCGATTTTTGGCACAATGTTTAAAAATTGCATGTAAAACATTGTGGTAAACTTGTCCGAGAAAAAAGTGACGCGTTTGCCAGGTCCGACACCCGAAACATTTGACATTGTCAGGATGGGTTAAAGCGCCGCTTCCATATATGGGGGTATGAATATTCGTAGTAGACTCGTCAAAAGAAACTCCCCTAAAAAGGTTTTAAAGGTGTTATTATCATAAAGTGGAAGTAGTACAGGAAGTAGTTAAAGTACAAGTTTTTCCATAACATAAGATAAACAAAAATTTAATTGATCTCATGGTTAGCCAATTTATTATACCAACCAAAATATGTGTAAAACACTCAATAATGCAGAACTTATACCCTATAACAGAAACAATAGATCTTCTAGACCCTGGCAGTATTTAGTTTTATTGTGGTAAAAGTAAAGAAAAAAACCTTAAAAAAATATAAGCTACACCATTAGATTAACGTATAGAATATGTTGTGCCAGTACTAAAAATTAAAATTGACTTTTATTGTGTTTGACACTAGCTGGCAGAGATTGGACAAAGAATGTCTGCATGTAATCATTCCAGGTAAGGTAACGAATTGGTCTTGCTTTGTTGTAGCTTGACAAAAATTATGCTTAAAACGTTTTACAATTGCTTGATGTGTAAAAGAAATTAAGTATTTGCAACAAATTATTTTAGAACTTTTTATGTAGACTTTACCCCATAAACATACACCTTAAATCATTATAAAGACTTTCTGGTTAGTTCTCGTAAGTAAAATGTGAACTTAAAACTTGTGACTAGTGATCTCACTTTCTATGCTCTCTTATTTGCCAATTTTACACTTTTTCGTTTATTAAATATTAACAAATATTATCTTTTCGTAGCTAAAACAAAATTCTTCCTAAATAAAAAAAATAAAAATATATAATATATAATATAATAATAATAAAATAAATAAAACTGAAACAATAAATAAAAATATAGAGAAATAATCGGAGGGCCAGGCCTTAAATTAATTTTTCAGTATAAAGTTTAAGTCCGAATGTAGGCCTAAAAAGTTATATGTTTTCTAAGCTAAATTAAAATAAGCTTCTAGTTCTAATATTAACAAATTTGGGACTATAAATAAAAAAAATTGTGTAAAAAACGCAGTAGTTTTGTTTTTAATCGAAGCTTGGAACCCAAATTTAGAATTTAGAGGCTAAAGTCTAAACTAAGAAAATATTACTGCATGGCCTTTCCACACTTTTGTAAAACCCTTAGTTCCTGGGCCAGTAATAAAATTGACTTTATGATAATAACAGTTTTAAAGCATTTCTAGGGAGGTTTCTTTTGAAGAGTCTACCACAAAATTTATACCGCACTATATGGTGGAAGCTGCGCTTTAAGCCAGCTTTTCAATATCAAATGTTTCGGATGTCTTACTGGGAAAACGCGTCACTTTTATTGTCGAACAAGCCCACCACAATGTTTTACATAAAATTTTTAAATATTCTGTCAAAAATCGTAAGTTTTATTGTCACGAAACCATAAGACCCATGGACATGTTATGGGTATCGGATTGGGCAGGTTTCGTAACTGTAACCCTTACGATTTTGGCACAATGTTTAAAAATGGCATGTAAAAACATTGTGGTAAATTTGTCCGACAAAAAAGTAACGCGTTCACCCAGCCCAACACCCGAAACATTTAAAATTGACAGGCTGAGTTAAAGCGACGCTTCCATATATGCCGGTATGAATATTCGTGGTAGACGGTTCTAAAGAAACCCCCTTAAAAATGTTTTAAAACTGTTATAATCATGACACCATTTTTCTACTGGCTCAGGGACTACTTTAATAAAAATTAAATTTTTGAAATATATTAGCAATCCATAGATTACCAAACGTTAAGTCCTTAAAATTAAACTAAAAAATTCTTTTATTATGATAAATGTTCCAAATTTATTTTAATTTCTTTAATTTTTAAACACGTTACTAGTTTTTAACGTAATAAAAATTTAAATAAATAAATCATTTTCTTACTAACCATAGTTTATTACGTGTAAAAAACCCTTTTATTACACATGTTGCATGTAAATTGGTTTTTGTTCATGTCGACACCGACCTATGGTAGATTTACAAAAAGGAAATTATTAGGTAACAACATAACGTTTTTTACCTTCATAGTAAAAAGAAAAAATTTTTGAATAGATATTTTTGGAAATTATAAATTAAATGTACAGGGAGTCCGAACTCTATTTATACACGAAATATCTTCGTCCCTGTAAAAGATATAAAATTAAACTTAAAATATTTTTTTGTCTGGATAAACCCAAAAATAATCTAATAAAATCTAATGACAGTATTAGTTACTATACAAGGTGTCCTAAAAACAGAATATTTATTGTCAAGTGGTTTTTTTTAATGGAACACCTTATTTATTTTAACAAATTTTAGTTCTTACTATTTTCAAATAATTCCTTTTAGTGTCAGAGTGACAAATAACATAATAACATGTAATTAATTTAATGAACTACTTTTCATGGCCAGAACTACTAGTAGGCACGCTAGCAACTTAGTTTATTTTAGGCACATGTACTTAAGGGATATTTTTCTAATTCTTCTGTCTTACAGCTGCTAACAAGCTTGTCTAACAGCTGACGTCATTATAATGTGAATCAAAAAAATAAATGCGCTTACCGCCAATGACAAATGCCATAAAGAAAAATATAACCTAAAAAATGGCAACTCCAGTTTTAAGACAAAAATGCGCAACATCTTTAATGGCAGGTAAATTAATTCTTCACATGGTTTCCCACACATACTATTGTTGTTGTTATTAGTATACATTTAGTCAATTTTGTTTGACTTTTAACCTCAAATTCGGCTATATTTCCTCCTCCTTGTTTTTTTATTCTGTTAGACAGTGGTTAGACATCTCCCGACACCGCTAACAACCGCTGTGAGCTGCTGTAAGACTGACGTCATTGATTTGTCAAAAAATGAAAGTGCTTGCAGCTGCTGTAAGCAGCTAACGAAGAAAATATCTCTTTACTTTCCCTTAAAAACGCACTAAGTCAATTATGGCTGGTTTTTAGGTTAAATAAGTAAATATGTATATAAAATAAACTGAATAGCTTACATACCTATTGGTAACTCTTACAATGAAAAGTAATTAATTGTTTAAAGAAATAAAATCTAACTCGTTTTTTCTAAGTTTTTGATTTTCTCTGGGGGAAGGAGAGCTAACCAAAATTTACCGTTGTTTTTACAAATTTCAAAATGTAACGATAATCACTTTAAGAACAAAATAATTAGATCAGTTCATTAAGATACACAACTTTTAAAATGTTTAGGAAAACATGTTAAAACATTTAAATATTTGTAACACCATAAACACTCTTTTATTTTCATGCTGATAATTTAGCAAACTAAATCAAACTTTTAAAATCTTGCATCTAAATTGGCTTTTATTTCATGTCAACACTAACTTACAGTAAAGAGCAGTTAAAGGAAAACAAAGTCACGAATTTAGGTTTTGCAAGTTTAAATTTTCAATTTTTGACTGATTGCTGGGGAAAACCCATAATTATGGATCCTTATCTAGAAATTTCAGGTTGTTTGCCTTTTTAACTAGTCATATTTTTGAGACATGGTAAATATTTAATAAAAAGATATTTGCAAAATAAGTTCAATTTTTTTTTAAATATTTTTTTTACAATTTAAACGCCTTATGTGTTTCGGTACAGTTCTAATGGCTCAAAGCCTAAATGTTAACGAATCATGAGTATCCTGTAACTTTTATTTTATTAATTAAAAAACTTTCGCGACTATAAGGAAAAGAAGAAGTGGTTTCTCATTCATTGACTTACTTTCACTTTTAACGATGAACCTTATCCATTTTTATTGTATGGTACAACGAATGAGAGTTATAAAGTTCGACAAACAAATAATATAAGATCATCATAACACATGGATTAAGGCAACTTTAGGTATAAGGCAGCTTACACACTGATGCAACGCAATGCAGACGACCGATTCAAGCAACTAGTTTCATTAGTCTGACCCATAGAAACTTTTTTAGAAGTATTTACACTAGCGTCATCTGATTAAGGTCGCTTACATACTGATGCAACGCAACTCTCACGACCAAGTCAAGCAACTAGTTGCATGAGATCGATGTTTTCACATTTTTATACAATCGATGCGAGATGTGCCTATAATCTTGCCTAAACATTATTATTTTTCTTATTTTTAACGTAGAAAAAAATTCTGGGTGCACCCATATTTTGACAAAATTTTTAATAAATTTTTTCAAGAGAACTTACTGTCTTGGGTAAATTTAAATCCTGTATAGTAAGGTGGCCAACTTAGACAACCCTTAAAAATTTGTACTGCTACCCCTTTAAAAGGTTCCATTTAATGAAAAAACATCCCCACTAAAATTTTATTTTGTTCTGATAGCAAGGAACGTTAATGCTGATAAAAATAAAAATGGTAATTACTTTATTTTGCAAATATATGTTATATTTGCAAAGGCAAATTATAGCACATTTAGATTTAAACATTAACTTTAACAATTTTAAAGTATTTTTTTATAAACAAAAACTATTTAAAGAACAATGTTAATAGTCATTTAAGAATATATTAGGTTTACTTAAGTATGGAAGAGTTTACTTAAAACTATTCTAAGACCTGAAATATTGTTTTTTTGTGACATCCAGAAAACGTGTTTTAAAGTAAATATTGCTTTTGTTTCTAGTCTTTAGCTAATAGGTTATTAAACTCATTAATTAGCTTGATACCTCTCTCAGCCGTGTCAATTACTACTTTAAGATTGTTGACAATTTGACAACACTTGCTGTAACTAATATTATTATTTCTTTTTAATATTAATTAGGAAATGTTTATCTAAGAATGCTAAGAAAATAATTTTAGAATTTAGATACCATATATTTTTTTTAATTTTTACCCATGTTGCTTTAGATATACTGTTGTTCATGTTTTAATATTTTGTTTATTCTTTCCAAAACTGGAGGTCGTGAAATTGAACCTTTTGTGCCAAAAGTGCTTTTATTTTAATAATTACAAAAACAGGCATATGTCCTTAATAGCTAATTTTTCCTTTTGTGTTTTTTTTAAACTGATCCTTAAAGAAAAATATTTTTAAGCAGTAAATGACTTTTAATATTTAACGTGCATGAAGAAATGAACTAGATAAAATATCACATTTAATGGTTCTTCTTCAATAAACAATTTTAAAAGTAATAAAAAATCTTTATACTACCACACACACCTCGAAGGTAATGTATTGCTAGGAATTGATAAGTAATTATTTTATTTCGATGCTGCAAAATTTGCTTAATTGTTTAATTTTTAATACCGGTTTTTAATTTGTTTTTTTTTAATATTAGGTCAATGTTCCTTAGAACGCAAGAACGAATGAAGCAACAAGAAGACTGGTAAAGAGCGTATTTTACTTTTTAAAAAATCTTCTTGAAAATATGGTGTCGACAATTATAACATAATTATTACATAAACCAATATTCGTATTTTTTAAATTTCATTCAATTAGAGTTTTATAAGCTGCCAAGTAATTGTCGAATTGTTCCTCATCGGCCGAATGCTGTAAAGGAGTCACTCCGAGTATTTGCTCCACTTATCCAGTAGTAATTAGTGCGAGTATACCAAGTGTGTCAGGTATATTTTTACTGTTAAAAGTGGTTATTTAGAAACACATATTTTAATTACAGGCAACAAAACAGTCTAACATTCATCTAGCTAGGAAAAATTAAATAATATAATATTTTGTGCACCTACCTACATATACATACCTAATATTTTGACCTGCTTGCGGCACGTGTTTGACTAACTCTTTTGGTCCCAAAGAGTCAGTTTTATTTTTAATATAAAGGAACATTTAAACAGAAAGGCCTGTTAAAAATCTTAAACAGTGCATCTGATTGCGGTGCGACTCGCATCACCAGTCGCATACAACTCGTCGTAAAGTCGTCAAGTAAATTGCATTAATTAGATTGTGCTGGTGTTAATACTTCCATAAAATCCTTAAGGTACGTATCCACCAAAGCAACAATTAGAAACTTTTTTTTGTACTAAATGTTGCTTTGTGTTCTAAAATTGCGGAACAAATGTCAAAAGGTTTTAACTTTTTGTTTTAACTAAAGCAACTTAAATCAGAAAAAAATTAGTTTTGTTTATCGTTTTTTACGTTTATACATTGTCGTGGAAGTCTATACTTTGCAAAACTTTAAGAATTAAATATCTTCACCGCAGCAACAACTAAATTTGTTCTTACTTGTATCGACTTTTCTTGGATCTTACCGATTTGAAATGAAAACACGAAATACACAGAACCATTTTTATTATGTTGTTACAACAATGACCAACTTATTAAAACATTATGAAACTTTTTTGAAAACATGCAATAAAAAAAATCACCAGAGCATGCACGGGTGATTGGCTCTGAAGTTTTAAATAGGCTGTTGGAGTCATCCTATACATAGATTTAATTCAACTTCGTCACGGAGTTCTTTTGCAACTACAACTTTGTTTAAAATTTACTACAAAATACTGCCGTCCAACGGAAAAACACTGTATGTGCATATTAAAAGCCTATTTACACACGGTGTATTTTCGTTGGACGGCAGAATATGGGTGCATACAGCAGTCGACTTTAAGATAAACTAGAGCCCCCACCCCAAAACTCTTTAAAACCAAAATTGCTCTTTATTTCTGAAAAATTGGTCATGTTTTTACAGTGACTTTGGTGAAACTTGTCATTGCCCAAAGTGTTGGGTAATAAAAGAAAAGCAAACCAAGTAGCGTCAATCATTTTTCATCAAGACAATGTCATTAGCCCCATAGTTCTAATTTTGAACGAAATGTATCTCATTTGTTCTTAAAAGCGAAAAAAAACTGCATAAACAACAATTTTGGTTGGCAAAAATCAGATTTTTAAAGGTATCAAAAATCATCCCATCTCATGAGAAAAACAGTTTAATTTTATTGAGCGCATGAAAAAGTCTGTAGACCATAAAGAAAATTATTTTTTTAAACTAGTAAGGTATTTTTTTATTACAAAAACCTTTCTTGCTATAAAGTTACAATACGAATAAAGCCTTCAGCTAGTTGATCTTTTGTAAAAGAAAATACATAACAACGGAAACAAAGAGAAATGGCAAATTACAAAATTAAGTTACAATCTGATCGTTGCCGATAATGAAAATGACATTTTAACCCTAAAGTTAAAAAACAAAGTTTTTAATCGAAATCCTACCAACAAGCTTAGCTAAATCCAAACAGAACAAAAAAACAAAAAACTCGCAAAGCTCGCCTTGTCG
Source organism: Listronotus bonariensis (assembly GCA_014170235.1). Lineage (NCBI taxonomy): Eukaryota > Metazoa > Arthropoda > Insecta > Coleoptera > Curculionidae > Listronotus > Listronotus bonariensis. The sequence continues at coordinate 24,462 of JACEGR010007437.1, forward strand.
CAAAGGTAAATAACGTGAACTTTTTAGATTGGAATACATAATTAGAAATACTTTTGCTGATAATTACTTTATAATTAATTCTTGGGCTTGTTATATAGTGTCAGATATTTTCTGTAGAGTAATAATAGTATTTTTTTTTATCTCGGGTCGATTTACGAAGTTTGACAAAGTAAATAGGGAGGACGTTTAAGGCATTTTAAAATTTTGATCTGACGGGTTGGGAAGAGGATTTTTGTTATTTTCTGAACACGTATAATACATTTGGCCTTTATTCATCGGCTTTATGTCAAAACAAAACATAACCTTTAAACAATATATTATTTGGCTTTTCTCCAGAATAAAATTAAAAGTTTATTTAACATTTTATGAAAATTAAAACTTTCGTACATTATGTAGAGCTATTCTGCTCTTACACAATATAATAAAAGTTATTATTACTTTAAAATAAATAAAATAATTAAATATTTAATATTAAGTTACTTACAATACAAAGGTTTCAATCTTAATATTAAATATTTAATTATTTTATTTCTTTTAAAGTAATAATAACTTTTATTATATTGTGTAAGAGCAGAATAGTTCTACATAATGTGTTAAAGTTTTAATTTTCATAAAATGTTAAATAAACTTTTAATTTTATTCTGGAGAAAAGCCAAATAATATTTTGTTTAAATTTAATCTCCCAGAAAACAAATAAAGCATAAAAACACATAACCTTTTTGCTTTGTTTTGGTCGGGCAGTTATTTTTACAGATTTCTACAATATTTAAGCTATAAATAATCAATAAACATCAAAATATGGTTTTGTATACTTTTTTAACTTGTAATAAACACGAGATAAATCATTAAAACCCAAAAAACTAAACAGCTGGTTTTGAAACTTCTGTTTTACCCGACTAACTCTGGCTTTAACCTGGGTCAGCTGGATCCAACCCGAGTTAAGGATCCGATCAATTTATGAATACTGGTAGAGATTGTTCGATCCATTTTTAAACGGTTTCAAGAATCGGGTTAACCCAGGATCAATATTTAAAAAGGCAAATAGTTCACGAGCCCGTAAGCGGCAGACCTACGTCATTTTGTAAAAGCTTAAAGTTTGACAGTGCATCAAAGAGAATAAACAAGGATAGAGGATCAATCGCCGTTTCGAAAAGTGGCACAATTTGAAGAAAGGGTCTGCGGGATGGCAGGTCATGCGCATACGCACTCCCAATGTCAAAATCGGCGGTATATTCAAAAACATTGATTTATTGAGTAAATATACATAAAACATAAAAAGTGTGAAATGTGGTTAATACTGAAATTTATTAATATTTTAATGACTATATATTGGTAATTTAGTGCTAATGGTGTATTAAAATCTATTTGGTAGAAGTCTATTTTTTCTTAGATTGGAATAGGTTAATGTGGAAACATATATATAAATTTTAGGGAAATAAAGAACTAAAAATGAAAATCTAAATAGAATTATTTTTTGAAAATTAAACTAACTAATATTTAGCATAAAGAATGGCTGTAAACTGTAAAAAAGTGTATAATTTTAAGAAATTTATGAAAATAGCACGCTCAAACTTACCAACCAAATAAATTATAGATTTATTTTGATCCTATTTAGTTGAAAGGTATTATAGTGTATAAGTTAATATTACTTATACTGAGAAAAGCGTAGTAGAATTTCAGTTTCCATTTTTTTTTTTATATCTTTGGACAAACCACGAAGGCTAAAAGCCTAAATACTAACGTACCGTGGGTGTCTTAAGCGATGTAAGAGGGAGTTTGTTGACACGGGACTTAAATACTTGAAGATTTGGGGGGCAGGAAAGACCTCCGCGGGCAGCAGGTTCCACAACCTAGAAACTCTAGGGACAAAAGAACGAACAAAGTGGGAAGTTCGGGGCCTGTCCAGTTGGACCGTATAGGGATGCATACGCGCGGAACCACGGGTTTCTCTGTTGGGAACCGCAAGTGGAGGAACTATACTGGACAATTCCTCAGAGCAGAAGCCATGGAAGTACCTATAAAAAGCGATAAATCCCCCACAGCCCGACGATGTGCAAGAGAGGGAAGCCTTTCTGTAAGTGAAGGATCATTAATGAGACGAATAGCTCTTCTTTGAATAGAATCAAGAATGCTTAGGGTTGTGGGGGACGCCATGCCCCAGATATGAGAACAATATTCCAAGGGAGGTCGGATTTGAGACACATATAAAGTGTATAAATTAGAAGGGGAAAAATACTTTTGGCTCGAAAGAGAAATCCAAGCTTTTTGAAGCTGCCGTGGCTATAAATACAATGTGTTTATGCCAGTTAAGGTTACTTTCAAATGTGACGCCCACAAGGTTAAACCTGTCTTTGCTCTGTAAAACTTGGCCGCTCATAAGTAGAGGATGAGTATTTGATGACTCTTTTCGCGACAAGAAACATGATTGTGTAAAGTACGTAAAATGATGTTGTAAAGGAAGGTCAAAAATGCTCGGTATTGCCGAAAAAAATCTTAATCCTAAACATCTCTTTTTCCACAAATTTTCGATATTGACAAAAATAAGTGTACTTTCCTCTTAAGAAAAATTCATAATTTTTAAGATATTTCATATACCTACCACTGAAAACAATTAATATCGAAAGGTTAAATTTTTTCGTAAAATTAATAATAAGTTTGCCTTATGGTACGAACTTAAGTAGACACACTCTATATCTTGGTTTGTACCTTAACTGGGTCAGTTATTAAGTTTTTTAAGTGTTTAGGCTTTAGGCCTTTTTATTTTTTTCGCTTTAGTATAATTTTTATCACTATTAATAATTTTTAAACTGATCATTTGTCTGACTTTTACAGTTCAAGCAAATTTTTAAATAGAGAGTGACGCACACAGAAATCCTCTATTGGTTCATTGTGCTTTTACCTCCAGCAAGATATTCATTAAATATATTTTACGGATGATATAAAATATTAATGTATATAATGTTTTGTTACATAAATAAATCCTAGATAAAGTGTTAATTTGTTTTTATTCAAAAAAAGACAACGTAAATAATTTAAAAAATAATTTATTAAAAAACCCATAAATTTCCACAAATTTTGTTTCAATAATTTATATCTATAACACAGGTCACACGTAAAACAATTAATATGGGATGGTTAAATTTTTTCGTAAAATTAATAATAGTTTGCCTTATGGTACGAACTTAAGTAGACACACTCTAATCTTGGTTTGTACATTAACTGGGTCAGTTATTTAGTGTTTAGGCCTTTTCATTTTTTCGCTTTAGTATAATTTTTATCATTAATAATACTTTTAAACTGGTAATTTGTCTGTCTTTACAGCTCAAGGAAATTTTTAATTATGGAGTGACGCACAAAGAAATCCTATATTGGTTCATTGTGCTTTTACCTCCAACAAGATATAATATTTTGTTAAAAAATAAATCTTACATAAAGTGTTAATTTGTTTTTATTCATAAAAAAACAACGTAAATATATTTAAAAATATTTATTTAAAAAACCAATGCATTTACACAAATATTCTTTCAATAATTTATATTTAAAACACAGGTCACACGTAAAATTAAACCGAATGAAACACAAAACAAATAAACAGCCACAACAATCACAAAACATCAGCCATATTGAACATATGACATATGAAAGTCAAGAGTTTTGACATTTATAACAGCCAATAGCAAGCCAAAAAAGAACCTCTCATGCGCATGACGAGTAATCCCGCTGTGTTAAGTTAACCATCAAACTAGTTAAAGTTCGCAAGATATTTGGCTGATAGTATTGATTCAGACACAAAAATGTTACGTAAAAAGTGCGTACTGAAACAAAAAATTATAAGTAAATCCATACTTTTAACCAAGCACGTGCATTTTACCAACTTTAAGCAAGAATAAAATAAAAACTTTAACGAGCTCTTTCGGTCGCTGAACACAATCACAAGCCGCAGGTGTGTGCCATTTTTTAATTGGTGGGGGTAAATCAACTGTTTCTCTCCCCTTGTCCATTCTCTTTGCAGTGCATGCTCCCAGCACAGGTAGAAGCGATGGGAGACTATAAAGTTTGACTCATAGTGGCTTTTGCAGGTACCAGGTGACAAATGTAAATAAATTAAAACTTAACTTTTGTCATTTCGTAAAAGCTGAATTTTGTGTTATGTTACTTGGGTGCCTATTAAACAATATTTCCCTAGTCGACAGGCAGTTGACTACATAGCACACATTTTGGGGCAGCTCATAGTTCAAGGAATTTCAATATTTATGTTATTTAAGAAGATATAACAACTTTCCCAATTAAAATACATAATCAAAAATACTTCTGCTAAAAACTACTTTATAATTACTCCTTTGGCTTGTCATTTAGAGTCAGATATTTTCTATAAAGTAATATTAAAATATTTTTTTCATCTCGGGTCAAATTACGAAGTTTGACAATCGTAAATAGGGAGGATGTTAAATATAGTCGGAATCGCTCTTAACGTGCGGGTCCAAAGGTCATTATGCATATGAATCAAATTAAAAAAAAACAGTGGCTACCAAAATGTTATTTATTTGAAAACTTGACATTTTGACTTTGACTTATTAAGACGTGTTTATATATAAGCGTATATGCGTTTGCGTAAAGCTTAACTCGACCTTAATTTTCGATTTAGAAATAATAAAATTTGGGATTGTTGGTAAGATATATAATTTCCAGTTTAACCAAAAATAAAAATAATAATATTTTTTTTGATAAACTGTAGATTTTTTTACATATTTGGAAACTCGAAGTTACTTTACAAGTTTAAATTTTTTAGCTTGTCAATATGGTAACTACTTAGGCATATAATATGATTGAACCAGCAGTAGTAAACGGGTGCAAGGCTTTGAAAAGCTCTTTTTATACAGTGGTCTAAAATAAAACTGTGTTCTACAAGATACGCCATTATACAAATGATGGAAAAATGGTTTAGCTTTACACATAAAACTGTGGTAAATGTAAAAAAGAGGCTAAATATTAAAAAAAATAAGGATAATAAAAAGAGCTTTAATTAAAAAGTTCTATAACAACAAACGGAACATCATATGCTGACATATTTGACCTTAAAACTGACATTGATAGATATTTTAAGGTTAAATTTATATTTTTAAATGGAAACCCACTTTTTTAGTGCTGAAGTAATAGACAATAAAATTCTCCATATAGTTATAATAGGTTAAAACACAAAAGTCATCGAGTTTTTATTTGGTGGTCAAATATATGTACCTCTAAAAGTCAATTTGACGTTAGAAGTTATATTTATACATAAATAATATTTTACTTAGATTTACTTTAGGATATCCCATTTTATACACTTTTTTATCCAATACTTTTTTATGGTTCTTACTTTTTTAGACATAGGTCGTTTAAACAATTTTGGGATACTTTTTATATTTATATACTTAAAAACTCTCCAAATAAAAGAACATTGCATTTTTTTATTTGATTACAGCAAAATACTACACAAAATAAAATACCATCGTTGATATAATAAGAACAATTATTATTTCAAAAATTCAAATAAAGGGTCATCTATAAATATACTATAAGAAATAACTAAAGTATTTGATATTACTTTACGAATGGTGCAAAAGGTAGTACATGAAAAAAAAGACAATCTTATTCTCATAATAGAAAAAAAATGCAAACGAAAGAAGTCAAAGACTAAAGATTAAAGTGTATCTGTGAAAATAAAAGTAATAAATACTATTTATAAATTATATAAGCTAAACACAAATATAAAACACATTAGTGGATGTGTAAAAATATTGCAAATAAAACTGATTTAAAACTTTATAGACAGAAATGAGAACAAATCTTAAGACTAATCAATCATCATCACTAATAGGATCAAAAAACTGTTCGTCATCTTCCGAGTCATCCTTAAATGGTGTGATGATTAGTGGATCTATTCGAACATCGAGTATTTGTTCCCTCTCCCACCAGATTTTGATTATTTTTTCAGCATGTTTCACTGAATTCCGCCAATATTCTTCTGTGATGTGGTCTAGTGCCTCTTTCCAAACGAATTCAACCTGATCAAATTTAAGCCCAGCGCCCACATGCTTCTCATAATAGGATTTTGATCCTGCCCATATAAGTTTTATTGCGTTAAAATGGCAGTGGTACGACGGCAAGCGTAGAACTTCATGGCCCCATTTACGCACTATCTGATCAACTGCATAAATATTTGTTTTTTTAGTGATTTTGCCATTGAAAGAAGTTCAGATTTTAGCAAATTATTATATAGTAAGGGATTTTGATTTTCGTTGATTAACCAATCATAAATTTTCCTTTTTGACCTACTTGCATTTGGTTGCTTATTTAAAATTCTTGAATGGTAGGGAGCATTGTCCAATATAATTAAAGAAGGCTGTTATAAATGGGGTAATAACTGGTCTTTTAACCATTTTTTAAACAATAAGTATTAGATTTTGAAAAAAAAATAAACTAGCACCTGAAACAAATCCTGTTGAAGACCCGGCATGTAGGACAATAAATCGTTTTCCCTAGCCACATCCTTTTTTCTTATAACGCTGTTAACAGCAAAAATACCACTTTTCTTAATTTTGAGATATCATTTTGCGTATAATTTCTTAAAAACTTAACACATTGATTCACAATATTTGGTAGTTCACATAAATATCTTCTATTTGAGTCTTTTTTGTAGTGAAAACCTAAACTTTTAACTAATTTTGATAAAGCGCCACGTCCAATGTCTAAAATAGAACGTTTCTTTAAATCCTCCTTTAAAACCGCAAGTGTTATATAATTCATAAATAGCATTTCTTACTTCCATTTTTACAGATTCACTTAAATCTTTAGTCTTTGGCTTCTTTCGTAAACATTTATTTTTAATTTTGGGAATAAGATTGTTCTTTTTCATGTACCACCTTTTGCACCATTCTTAAACTATTTCCAAGTGCTTTAGCAACTTCTTGTATATTTATAGGGAATCCTTTATTTGTTTTTTCGTTCTCGAAATAATTTACAAGATTTAGAACCATTTTCTTGGATTGGGGATGAAGAAATCTACAGAAAGGCTTTTTTTCTCCATATTTTTAAAATTTAATCTATTAAACTGACGTTAAATGTCAGCCATCAAAATCAGGCAGTCTTTAATTATTATGATTGTTATAAAGCCACTGAGATTTATTATTGTATCTTTTTTGGACGTTAACCTTGCATAAACCTGTTTCATTTATCTAACGCGTTGTTTTTAGAAGGTGGTATTAAATAATATAAAAAGAAAAGTAACTGCAAAAGTTTGTCGTTGCTTAATTGATAGACCCGCACGATAAGAGCGATTCCGACTATAGTTCAAGAGCCCGTGAGCGGCAAAAAGTGTGTCATTTTATAAAAGCTAAAAGTTTGTCAGTTTATGCTCCCAACATAGATAGAAGCGATGGAAGACTATAAAGTTTGACTCATAGTGGCTTTGGCATGTACCAGGCACAAAGGTTATTGAATTAAAATCTAACTGTCGCCATTTTGTAGATTCTGAAAGACTGTCAGTACATGCTCCCCAACATAGGTAGAAGCGATGGGAAACTATAAGGTTTGATTCAAAGTGGCTTTGCAAGTACCAGGTATTAAAGTTTAATAAATTAAAATTAACTTTTGTCATTTTGCAAAAGCTAACGTTTATATTCTGTTACTTGGGTACCTTTTAGAAGATATTTTCTTAGTTGACAAACAGTTTTGACAGTTTAAACTCCTTGGCAAAAACATTTTGGGCCAGCTTATGGTTCAAGGAATTCCAATATTTCTGTTATTTAAGAAGATATAACAACTTTTCAGATTGGAATACATAATTAAAAAATTTCTGCTGATAATTACTTTGCAATTAATTGTTTGGCTGTTATTTAGGACCAGATATTTTCTATAGAGTAATAATAGTATTTTTTTATCCTAGGTCAAATTACGAAGTTTGACAGCGTAAATAGGGAGAATGTTTAAAATTCAAGAGCCCGTGAGAGACAATAAAGTTTGACTCATAGTGGCTTTGGCAGGTAACAGGTACCAAAGTTTAATAAATTTTAACTTAACTTTTGTCATTTTGTAAAAGCTTAACAGAAATATTTGAATTCCTTGAACTATGAGCGGCCCCAAAATGTGTGCCAAGGAGTTGGAACTGTCCAAACTATAAGAAAATATCTTTAGGTACAAAAATAATATAATAAAGCAGCAACATTGACCAAGGTGTTGGTTTCAAGTCTGTGGAGTTTAATTAAAAAGACCGGCTTGGATAGCGTGCTATAACATATGGATGGAGCTTACACAATAAACCTGAGCTGATTGCAGTGTAAGATTCTAATGTAACATAATGTAAAATTTAGCTTTTACAAAATGACAAAAGTTAAGTTTAAATTTATTAAACTTTGTTACCTGTTACCTACCAAAGCCACTATGAGTCAAACTTTATAGTCTATCACTTTTATCTATATTGGGAGCATGCACTGACAAACCTTTAGCTTTTACAAAACAAAAAGGTCTGCCGTTCACGGGTTTTTATTCTGTAAGGAGTTAGGTGTAGCCAGAGATATGAAACCACAATTTTAAATATGTTTTTGTTGCTCGTTAATTATTTTATTTTATAAAAAAACTTGGCACCATTCCGTGAGGCTTGACTTGTCAAAAATAAGAAAAAATTAATGGCTGTTTGTTTGATCCTGTTTTAACTGAAACTTCTTGCGCGAAACAAACTATCCTTAACATTTATCAAAAATTTATTGGAAGGAAAAATAGTTTTATTAGTAGATAATCAGGTGCGTAATTGATCATTTCTTTTAATTAGGAAAATGGCGGTCCTAACAGTTTTCTCTTTAGATTTTCGGTAAAAAAACAGCAGTTTATTGTTTATAAAAAAGAAAATTTACAGGCTTTTTTTGTAGAAAATTAGAAAAATTACTCAAAATAACAATTTTTTTACAAATCGACGCAGCCTAATGGCTATTTTATGTGACTTGCATTTTATTTTCTTATACTACTTGTGGAAACATCTTTTTATAGATAAAATAAAATAATTTTAATAAAACTTTTAAAAAATTTATACTATTTAAAAATAAATTAATATTTTTTTAACCAGCCAAAAATGTATTAAAAAAGGAGTTGCCATTATACAAGATGTGTAAAAAAATTAAAGCAATTTTTTAAATGAAAACATATTTTTGATTTTAGTTTTTAAGGCAGCATTGTAGCAATATCATTGTTAAAATACTATTTTTAATATAAAATAGTTTTTATTCGGTGCATATCGTTCCTAATCGATTCTTAGACTATTAGCATATGTAACTTAATCACAAACCTATCAATGCCAATAAAATGGTGTAAAGTTTTGCATGGACCTTTTTCTGGCTATGTGACACAAACAACAGTTTTTTTTCATTTATGTCTTTGGTAAATCTTTTGTAATTAATTTGTACTGCTTCTTATAAAAATAATTGTTATTTTTTACCCCAAATTACTAAAATCTAAAGGCATTTTTATTCCAACCTTAAATGTTTCGCCGATATACCTAAAATCAATTCTATCTTTAGCTCTCTCTTAGTTGCACCTTGTGAAGTCATCTCCTCCACGAATTTCACTTTTAATAAAACATCTGTGTAAAAGCTTAAAGCTTACAAGTTTTTCTTCTAGTTTTCCAATTTCATTTCATCAAATAAGGGTAGCATAACTTTTGCATTTGATTAATTATACCCGATAAAGCTAAACCTATTAAAATGCCTAACACATTTTTAGTTTTCGTGCCTTTACATAATTGAAAATATATACTTTATGCATTTTTAAAAGAGACTACTTTAAAAATATGTAAACACAGCGTAAAAGAAAATGTAACATGTACCACATACACGGATATTTTTATCGCGAAAGCAGGCGAGCTAAAATACATTTTAATTTATCTGCTTCAAATTTACGTAATAACTAATTTGATGAAATATTTATGCAAATATTAACATTTTTAGACCCATATGCAATATGTGTATAAAAAAACTTAATGAATAGATATGTTTACTCAGTGGTGGCAATAAGCTTTAGGTATATAACGAGTGTCCAAGAATATGTAGGTAATCTCTCGAATTCACATTAAAATAATGTGACAAGTTCCAATAAAAAAATTCAAAGCCCCTCTTTACAGAGATATGTGCCCTTAAAGGATACCACTGGAAATAGGTTTTTCTTGATTATCTTTATTAGTACTTGGTATAATAAAATAATTTTCTAATATGTAAAACATTTGCAATTATTAGTTTGCCAGTTTAAACACTTACGCAATAGTAATAATTATTTTTAGACCCTGTATAATAAAGGAATAAAATAAATATTTTTGGGTAACTTAAAGACTTAGCTTAAAATAATGACTCCTGTTTGATATTGATAAATTAAAGCTTTTTTACAAAAACAAAGTTTTGTTTAGTGGGGATATCTAAAAGAATTAGATTATTCTGTTGTAAATGATACTAAAAAATTATAAAAAATATCCTTTTTTGCTTTCAGTTTTATTGTGGGTTGTCCCAAATCTTTAATAATTGAAGCTAGGAAATGCATAAAATAAGAGAAAACCTACATACAGTGTGGGCCAAATTAAACTTGCACACTTTTTGACTAATAATAACTTTTTATCTATTGCTCCCATCTTTTTCATTTTTATAGGCAGATATGTTTTTTCTAGGTTTGCCAATTTTGATCTAATAGATTTTTTCAAGACTTAGCTAACGAGACTGTTTCCAAAATGATGCATTAAACTTCGTTGCAAAAAAAATAATTTTAGCTGCAATTAGACTAATACGTTTATTTTTAATTAATTTACTGTATACTTTGGTTAGCATTCAACTTAGCAACCATGGTCACCTTACATTTTTAATTTTTAAAGAACACCTAAAAAGGTTCTTTTAAAAATTGAGTGAGTATGCTTTTGTGGGGAGCATTATTTATCAAAATAATTCTAGTTCTAAGTTCTAAATTTCCAAATTGTTGACAGATTCGCTTTTACTGAATCATTTCTCATAGTTTGACTACAAAAAACGTATTAGCTTAATTGTAGCTAAATCAGATTTCTTTTGCAACGAGGTTAAATACAGTATTTTGGAAAAATTTCCGTAAGTCAAGTCCTGTATAAATCTATTTAACCAAAATTGGCAAACCTAGAGAAAACATATCTGCCTATTAGCCCTTTAAAAATAAAAAGATAGGCGCAACAGATAAAAATTTATTATTAGTTAAAAAGTGTGCAAGTTTAATTTGGTCCACCCTGTATATGGAATCAACAAACAAAATTATTAAATACAACCCTATTTAACCAAAAAGTTGTTTTTCTTGAAAATTCTTCATTTTGTCGATATCGGAAAAGAGTAGTTTTTTTTTAAAGTTAGGGTTTAAGCTATTTAAAAATAATATTTTAATTCTTTTATTATACAGGGTGTAAAAATAATAAATTCTATTGTGAAAGGGTAAGTCCGCCCCTGGCAACGAATGCAATTGTTTTGCAAGGACACCATTCTAAGGAGTCCTAACTAGTATTCATCATACTAAAAAAATATGTTATTTTACCAAGTACTTTAAAAGTTATTCAGGAAAAACCGATTTCCAGTAACGTCCTTTAAGGACACACATTTCTGTAAAAGGGGGCTTTAGGAAAAAAACGTATATGAACTTGTCACATTATTTTTATGTTCTATTCGAATCGGAATATTCTTGGACACCCTGTATAAATTTATTGACACCGGGTATAGATTGATGTGAGTGAGTGATCCCCCAATTTATAGGTCTTCTTATGCTAAAAATGCAAAGACCCTGGATTAAATAAAAACGAATAATATCGCTTTTACATTATGACCACCTCTTATAACATATACTTACATATATATAAAACACTTTTTATATATTAGATGTCATTGGGCAATTATTGCCAATTTCTTAAAAATATGATAGTCCTAAGTAACAACAACCAGGACTGGTGCGTTTTCCCATCAGAAAATGCCAACATAGAGGCTTTCTTGGTTTAATCCCTACCTGCTAGTGCTTTAATCACAAAAACCTAATTAACCGCATCGAGCTGGCACGACATGTATGTTTAGCAAATATACTATAATTAATCAACATCCTTAAAAACTAGTTCAACCTAGTTTTTACCCGCCACTGACTTTCCTAAGGGCCTTGTTGAACTCGAACACGAAAATGCGTGTTTATACGGCATCAGATAAATTTGATACATGAGTTTTTCATATCTTTCGACAGTCCAGAATAAATATTCTTTATTTTAGTACTCGAGTGGACGTACACTACATATACATACCTTATTACTTTCTACAATTACCTAATAAAATGAAAATAGAGGAGGTGTTTTTTTCTTAATTAAGCTAAGTGTTATTTATTAATGCTTTGTTTTCACATGTAATTTACAAGCCTATTAGTTTTTATTTAACATATTTATTTATATTATGCAGTAAATTTATTTTTTGCACGAAGTCATAAAATACATTTTTAATAATATACCAGGAAAAAAATCTGGTAAGTTTTATGGACGGTTAGACAATACTTCAGGATGAGCTGTTTCTTTAGGCATCTAGCTTGTTAATATTATTAAATTTTTGTTTTGCCCTGTTCCCTGCCATATCATTGCTTAACATTTATACAGAATTTAAATAGGTATCTATGAATTTTGTGTTTACTGATAACTTTCTGGTATTAATAGACACAAAGTTGGTCTAAAATTTCCTCTAGATTCTAAAAATATTGTAAAAACAAGCCTATTTTTTTAAAATAGCCAGCAAAATTATTGTTTTTGTCGTATTTTTTATATTGAATGTTCAATTATTTTTTAATACTCAAGGTGTCGAATTTTTTTAGAGGAAATAACCTTGGTCCTGTACAGGGTCTACCAAATTCGAGGCTTTCTATAGAAAACTCATGTTTTTGTATGTTTTACACAAAAACTCACCCCCATTTGCAAGACTCGTATTTTAAGCCAAACTTGGTAAAAACCGTAATCCGCTATCTTCCGTCATTTAGTTGCTACAGCGTATTTCTTAATTTATTGCGTTTTCTTTAAACCTTCATAACTTTTTTATTTTCAGAGATTAGCTTTTATGTAAAATATACAGACACATGAGTTTCCTATAATAAGCGACAAATTTAGCCCACCCTGTAAAAGATACAAAAAACCTTGATATAAAAAAATGTTTAAATACACTTATTTTATAAACAGTATAAGTAAAGATACAAGATGACAAAAACATGATTTTTAATGTCAGGCAGGTTTAATTAATTAATGTAATACATTGTAAGTTTACCAATATTTGACTTTTTATTAAATTCTGAAATTAAAAACGTATATTACACTATATGTTCGTCAAATATTGCTAGTTTTTGAGATATAAACAGATAATAATCATTTGGAGAGTAAGATCCGGGCCCCGAGGTGGCCACTGAATATCACCCCTTCGTGAGATCAGTCTTCCAGGAAATATTTCTTTTAAGAAATCTGTGGATACTGTGGCAGTGTGGGGTTACTTAAAATCAAGGGTCAATGAAGATAATAATCAAACCATATTAGACCAGCTTAAATAAAACATTGTGCGAAATAAACGCCATTCCGCGACCAATTTGTCGCCAAGTTTTTGAAAATATGCCAACTCCGGATTCAAGAATGTCAACAACGTGAGGGACGTCACTTGGACAACATAATTTTAAAGCCAAAAAATTCCAGTATTTGTACTTTAAAATAATATCAATAAATTATGTCTATGTTGTTTAACTGGAGATATAAACTGCTTAAACAGCTACGGCCTACCCTGTATAAATTGGAATACGCTGTTTTATTTAGAATCAATTTTCCGTATTTGATTTATTTACCTAACCATTATTTAAATAAAAAGATAAAATATAAATCATAACGTGTCGGGACTTTAAAATTTATTTAATAAAAACTCGGTTTATCTGCTGTCACGTATCAAGGTATTGAAATGTTGATCACATTTAGGTAAGAATCCTGTTTGAACCGACTCTTGTTTTTTTTTCCTACAAAAAAATTTGATAGATTAAGTAATATCTCAGTATATCATTCAGTAAAACACTATAACGTCAGTGTTATTGACACAAAAATAATATATTTTTCTCACCCTTACATCCCCATCCATTAAAAAAAACCGTAACTGATATGTTCCCTTTTTTCTTTTACTTTTTCTCCGACAGTCCGCCGCAGGCTTAATTTCCGGGAACTCATATTTCAATTCAGGGTGCAAAGAAACCTCCCTTAAATTCCCAAATGCAACTGGGTAAATATATATCATCATTATCTTGGAAATGATGTGCAATCGTGACGTAGGTTCGCCTTAATGTGTGTCTAAGGTATTGGTTTTTAGGTATTATAGAGATCATTGAAGGGGGACTAAAAACCACATTGTTATTTGTTAGGTACACAAACCACCCTCTGTAATTGGAAAGGACGAGGGTGTTATGTGACTTGCTTTTTAATAAAAATCAATGATGCTGCAGTTTTTTATGACTTTATTCAGTAAACAATAAATAAAAGCACATAAGTGTATCGAATGTGTAAAATACTTTTTATTACCATGTTTATTGTTTGTTTTGTTCAGACTTGAGTCGAAAACTGAAATCCGGTATTCGAATACTAAGTATTCATGAATACCAGATTTAGATATTCATGAATACAAAAAAAGTCCTTTCTTTGTCTAAAACAGATCGCTCAACATTGCCTTACTCTCAGCGCTTATATTTAAGAGAGCAAAAAGGAGTCTCACCAAATAAATTATAATATTGGTTACCTTTAATCCCGCTATTCGAATACTGGTATTCAGATTTTGGTATTTGAATATTCCGATACCAGGATTCTCGATATTTAAAAACTTAAAATTTCAATATTCGATTTCTTATAATCCCGGTATTCGAATACTTAAAATTTGTATTCAAATACTAACATTCAAAAACGATATTTAGAATATAAATTTCCGAATACTGACCAAAAAGTATTCTGCCGAATACCAAATACCTAACACACAGATGTATTCGAATATTATTCGAATACCAGCCCAATGTATTCTGAATACGATTCAGAATACCAAATAAGTATTCAAATACTACCTAACTCTGGTTTCGTTCATTGTGAGCGCATATTAGTACCTATAATGTTTCTCTATTTTTACTCACTATATCTGACTGTGGTTAACGCAACATCGCATTTTTTAGGAAGCGTTGTAAAACCACTTTTTATCGACTTTAAAAAAGAAGTTACGTATGTATACAGGGTGTTCATTTAAAAAGTTACCACTTATTTATCTGCGAAAAGAGACAGATTTGAGAAAATCGCCGAATCACGTCGAGATATTTATTGAGGGAGAAAGTTTTTTACAAAAGTTGGACGGCGCCCCTTTAGTCCCCTAGACACCAGGGCCCCCACCCCAAAATTCGTAAATAAAAGGGGGTCGAGTGATACATCATTTTAAAGCTCTCGATGCGTACTTTAAAACCCTAAAATATAAAGACAATATCTTTACCTACTACAAAATGGTGGTACATTAAAAATTATTTAAATATTTGATTGGGAGAACCTACTTCCGTAACTAATAAAATTAGATGTACCTAATGTGGTATTTTCTTAAAGATCTTTTAAGGATCTATTATGATATACAGGGTGCTTTATTAAAAAGTATCTATGTTTTTTTCTAACCTGTAGATTTTTGCCAATATTACCATTAAAAAGCTTTAAGAAAATACCCCATTAGGTAAAACTTACTTTATTAGTTTTGGAAATATGGCCATTCCAATCAGGTATTTGGGTAATTTTTAAAGTACCACCCTTTGTAGTAGGTAAAGATATTTACCTCATATTTTAGGGTCATAAAGTAGTTATAAAGAGCTTTAAAATAATATCACTCGACCCCCATCCCATTTAAGTATTTTGCCATGAAGGCCTTGGTGACTAGGGGATTGAAGGGGCGTCGTCCAATTTTTTGTAAAAACGCATCCCCTCAAAAATATATTGACGTGTTTCAGCGATTTTCCGAACTCTGTCTTTTTGCAAATTACTAAGTGGTAACTTTTTAAAAGAACGCACTGTATATTCAACTGTATAGTTTTTTTTATGTATATGCAGTATACCGATTAGTTTTTTAATTGAGGACTGATTTTAAAACTAAAACCACATCACTAGATTCTACGTTAAAATATCTACTAATATTCGTTTTTACTTTGGTTGTAGGTAACAAGACAACTAAAATACAAAAAGGGTCTAAAAACATATATTTTGCCCTGAATTTCAAAAATAAAAACCTTTTGTGTCATCTTTCCTTCCATCAGAAAGTAGCAACAGTTCGTAAAAAACCGCAAGTCTTTATCTTTAATAAGAACCAAGATACCCCGCAATTGCGACAAAATCCGGACACTCTGTACATTGTAAATTCTCCACTGAATATGAATAGCCCCTTATCTCAACTAGATTATCAAGGTATATCTAGTAGTGGATGGGTTGGTGGCATAGATAACCTACATTTAGATCCGCAGTGGCAAGAAGCATTTTTCGGATTTTTACGATCTCGCGCAGTAAACAATGGTGGATGAACATGCGCAATTAAAAGCAGTGGCAAAATACAAACATCGGCACCCCGTACCCTCCGTCCGCGGTCTGGTTAGTCTGTTTGGCACCAGGCGGGTTCACCCTCAATTTGCTTGCGCACAAACCCGTATTTTCGCCCATGAAATATTACTTTTGTTTCGCGCAGGCAATCCATCGAGATCAATGGTGGGTGACCTTCCCGCTAAGTTTTAAAGGGGGCAAGTATAAACTTGCTCTATGGGGCCGAAAAAGCATCCAAAGTTACTTACTTTTTGTGCAGATGATTAAAAAAAAAAGAAATAATAACCTAAATTTTTGCATTTGTTGTAGAACAATTTGTATGTGACTACAATTTTTTTTAAATTTGATGCAAGCTTCCAATATGGCGAAAATGGTATTAAAATATAAATTTATTTATGTATATCATTTTCAAAATCTCAAAAGTCAGACAAAGTAAAAGTTGCAAAAAAAAATAACAAAGCACATCAGGTTATTTTAAGCTATATAAGTTACTTAAAACAGCACATATCCAATGTTATCTGCATACTGTTGTTATTTTACTTGAAAGTTTATTTTCTAAAGAAATATCAGTTACAGGCAAAATAAAGGCATTTAAGGTATAGTTTGCAAACTCGCATATTTAATTTTGAGCGAAAATAGAACGGTAAAATTTTGAGGACATAAGGAAGAAGAAAACTATTTTCTATGCAATTTTACTCATATTGTTAGCTATGTAAAATATGGTATAATGTTTTTAAAACTTAACGGCAATAAAGCTAAAAAAAAGGAGGTCACTTATAAAAACCTTTTTAGTTTCAATTTTATTTTCACTTGTAATACCACTAGTACTTAATTTATTTCAGGAAATTTTCCGAAATAATTTAAGCACGTGTGGCATTTGGTAAGAAAATTTCACATCAAGTTTGTTTTAAATAATATTTTTTTAAATTAATATTTGTAATTTTGACACGAGCTTTAAAATTTTATTATAAAATAAATATTTTTCATTTTACCAATTTTAGTTGCAAATATATGTAATTTTAGAGCTTATCATTGTTTATTCTTTTATATTATATATACCTTATATTACTACAGTTAGTAAAAATAGTTTATTTTAATTTTTTTAGACCCATACTTCAGTCTTTTGATATTATTTTACTAACTGTAGTTGTATAAAATTGTCATTTAGGGTCTTAAAACCTTACATTATTTTATATGATGTTATGTCTGAGATACTACAACTGGTACAAAATAACATAATTTTTTAAATTATGTATGTGAATGACAGACATGACGTTAAAACAAATTCAATTATTATGTCAAAAAATTTTCCACTATAATTCGCTCTAAGGCACCCCAGGCAGGAGAAAAACATTTCCGATAAATACTTGTGTTGTTATGGTAATGCAACCAAAACTACACATTTGATTGGTCAAAAAACAGTGGTGTGGAATGTTCTTTGTAATTTGACATTAGAGGTCAATGTAACTGTGTTATATTTTGGAAAAATAAAGCTAAACTGACAAACTATTTTGACAATTTTGAAACTTTCTATTTTAAAGATAAGGTTTGATAGTTTTTTATTTGCAATTATGTAGCCACAACAATAAATACTTATTTAAATAAGGTTTATACAAGTTTTACCAAAAATGTTTTCAAAATTTTTCGTTTTTTTTTTAGAAAACCATGCTCACCCATGTTTATTTATTTAGACAAACTATTCTTTATATTTTTTAATGTAGAACCTGTCCCCAAATTTTATAAATAACATTATGCAATACCTTTAATATAAGTAAGAAAAAATCACATTAATAAATAATATATATTTTTTTAAATATTATATTATGACATAAAAAATGTAATTATAATATAGGCATTACCATGATACTCTATCTTGATAAAACCGTTTTCCCAGTGTGCCAGATTTTTTACGTCAAATATGGCGGCGGTCAGTATCCGTTTATCATTTTCCATTATCAATCTGTCCAGCAAGTGGACCCAGACGTTCCCTGATCTTCCTGAGGATATATCGTGTGACATGGGAATCCAATCAAGGGGCAGTGGCGTGGAGTTGCGCAATTCTTCTTTGTCGTATTATGTGTAAAAAATAAATTACATAATACGGCAAATAATAATAACACATCTAAAAAAAAAGAAATAGTGCCGACCTGGAGCTCTAGTTTTGTAGTCGCTAAAACTAAATTTAATGTTCCCATGACCCGGTCACATCAGGGATAAGAAATTACTTGTGTGGGCGAAGTGTGCAACAATTAAGAAACTTGTTTATTTGCAATTTGTTAAAAAATGTTATTTTTCATAAAAGTGGATGCACAGTCCCAAACGGTATTAGTAGTTTGTTTTATCAAAAGTTTAAGGATTTACAGTGTAAATTAAAAAAACTTAAAACTGATTAAGAGTAAAATACCCTTATTTCTAAAAAAACCAAAAAAAAAAAATACCAAAAGTTATTTATAATTAAAAGCTTTGCTTCAACAACAAGTTACGGCCTCCTATTTAGATTTTTAATTTTTTTCTTAAAAAAATTAAATTTAACCCTGTATATTATAATTTTAAACTATTTTAAATTATTTTTTTTAAAAGCAGTTGCAACTAAATTACTTTTAAACAAATTTTTAAATTAGTTTAAATTAATTTAAATTTTTAAATAATGATTTATTTAAACTTTTCGCTCTCTAAAGGGTTTGCTAACTATAAATTGTGTAAACCTGTTTTCTTAAAACCGATTTTTTATTTAAATTGTAATAAGCCATGGTAGGAAAGATTATATTTATTAAAAAAATATTATTTGGCTTGTTTCCAGAATAAATTTAAAAGTTTATTAAACATTTTAGGAAAAATAAAACTTTTTATACTATGAAAAACTATTCTGTCCTTGCACAATATATAAAAAGTTAAGAACTATTTAAAATAAATAAAACAATAAAATATTTAATTATTTAATCTTTTTAAAATAATCTTAACTTTTATTATATTGTGCAAGGACAGAATAGTTCATCAAAGTATATAAAAGTTTTATTTTTCTTAAAATGTTTAATAAACTTTTTGTTTTATTCTGGAGAAAATCAAATAATATTTTGTGTAAACATAATCTTCCAGAACACAAATAAAGCATAAAATATTATATTTATTGAATAGTAATAAACACTAAAATTTTTCTAACAATTCTTTTTTAATTTTCTACATTAATTTAAAATAAAAACTTAAGATTTTAAATTTATATTGACAGTATAATTGTATTTACAAGAGAAATAAAATAAACATATACCCACCACTGCCCCATCGGTGATTTCAAGAAAATACCTGAATTGGCCTATACGTCTACCAGGAGATAATCTAGTAGCCTTCCTCAACCATATCATCTACTAATTATTAATAGTGTCCGACCGAATTTTCGGTTTCGGCCAAAACCATTGTTGTGCGCTCACGTCTAACTTCGTTTCTTGCGGCAACGCTTTGGGAAACCTTGGGGGCCATGTTTGGGAATAATTGTCGTGCCCCTAATATATGCAATATATAATAATTTTACTTAACCAGGTGAGTTTCGGTTTCGGTCAAAACTGAAGCCATGCCCAAACATTTGGTTTCGGTTTCGCACGAAACCGAAACTCACGTGGTCAAGTATAAAATATTATATATTGCATAAATTAGAGAAACGATAATTCACGAACATGGCCTCCTAGTTTTATAAAATCAGTTTCGGTTTTGGCAAAAGTTTTGGTCGAAATCGAAACCGAAAGATCGGTTGGACACCATTTATTAATATTACCAGAAGTATTAAGTGATTTATTTTAACTTTTTGCTTTATCACAAGTTTGCTAACTATAAGTTGTGTAAATCTGTTTTATTAAAACCAGTTTTACAATAAAATTTTAATTAGCCATGGTTGGAAAGATCATATTTATAAAATATTAATAAACACTAAAATGTTCCTAACAGGAGTTTTCTAAATTTTAATTTGAATTAAAAACCGAAAGTTAATATTGTAATTTTATATTGATAGTATAATGATATTGCAGATTTTAGTGCAATGGTATTTACCAGAAAAATAAAACTAACATATACCCACCACTGCCCAATCGGTGATCTCTAGAAAATACCTGACTTGTGACTCCTTTACGTCTACGAGGAGATAATCGAGTAGTCTCCCTCAAGCATGCCATCTATCATTTATTAATATTACCAGAAGGGCTACGTGATTTATAACGTCGCAGCGCCGCAGAGACGAGGCAGATTACAGTAATTTACTCGGGTTTATTGTTTTAAATTGGGGGTGGATTGAATAAAATTATCAGGGAAATACTATGGGGAAAACAGGTAAAAATAAAGACACGCGAAGGCTGGAATGATCGGAAATTGATGCTATTTTATATAACATTGTATTTAAAATAATAAGTTTATTTTCTGATCCAATAATTTTAAGTGTATTATGTAAAACATGTTTTTTACCTAAAATAATGAAAAGCTGACTATTCTATTCGAAGTTTATAAACCTGAAGAAAAAAATGGTCAAATTAAATTTGCCCGTTTGGGCGAAGGCGAATTTTAGATCGTATACTACCAATGAGGATAGAAAAGGAGAGTAAAGCAACCTCTATTCTGAGGCATGACAACATTTTAATCAATAATTTCAATATTTCAAAACATTTGCAAATAAAATACCAAGAACACGTCTACGATTCATCCAGGGTGTTGGGGAAATAATGTTTGTAACTTTAGGCGGTAATTCCTTGCAAAAAGTTTATAATAAATTATGTCCGAAAATCAATCGTTTTCGAATTAAAATGCTTGCACTGACACGGTAATACATACTAGAGTAATTTCAACTCGGGTAAACATTACTTGCATTAATCTATGCAAGAAACTATCAAAAAAATTTCCCGGACGTAGACGTTTTTTTCATTGCAAACTATTTTTTGCGTATGATACTGCTTAAAATGAAATATAAAATATATACAGGGTGTTCCAAATCTATTTATAAACAAAATAACTTTCACCCTGTACAAGATAAAAATATACCTTAGAACATAATGACTGATTTCTAGAAAACGTCAAATTTAGCTTTTTCGAGTCGGTATTTTTTTTATACATTTTTGATTTTTTTTACCTATTCTTTGGTTTATATCTTGGGTGATAAAAACATTATATGAGTTACCAAATTTTTTTAGTTTAAATTAAATATAAATATATGATAATAATAATAAAAATAATAATATAAAGATTTTATGAGGGAATGATAATAAGGGAATGATGAAATGAAACTAAATTGCCAAAAGCTTATAAACATAACGTACTTTCTTACGAAATGTAAATAGTACTTTATTACTACCGAAAACATATACAAATATGATATGATTATTAAATAAAAAAGTGCTTACCTTAAGATAACTTTACATGAGGAAATTATTTTAAAAATGTAATATTTTAGAAACTTGTCAAATTTGTTTTAACAAAATATCTTTATAGACCAGGGTAAATATTTTTGGAAACGGAAAAAAAATATAGTAGGATGAAAGTCATTGTAAAAGGTAAAAAATATAACAAAAGGTAAAAAATAAGTTCCAGGCGATTTGAGATCGGGAAGGTAGAGGGGGAAATAGGCTTTAAAAGGAAAAAAATGGTTTTTAATAATTTTTGGCAAAATTGCAAGTCTCACACAAAGAAATTAAATGGCAATGTTGTAGGAAGTAAAAAGGTCTACACTATTCCATTTACATTTTTTTACATAACCTCAAAATTTATGTAAACATTTTAAATAACCATATTTTAAATTTTATTTCTGTCTTTATAAAAAATATATATATTTTTATCTTTTATAAAAAAAAGGAAGAAATACAAAATTTGGCAAACACTTTACCTTATGTCCCAAACACCCTGTAATGTTTTGAAATTAAAATATTAATTTTTTCAGCTAATTTTGACTTAACATCGAAAAACTCCCCTATTTTCAACTGAGAATTCCCGTGTCAGAATATAGGCTTTTTAAAAAGTTGAATGGCCTTTGTTCGCTAAAATCTCTACTTTTGGTAGTGTAAAAACATATACATTACTTCGGTAAATTTTCTTGGAAAATGAATTTTCATTGGACTAATTTTGCCGGAAATCGACAAAAACCGTTTTTAACCTTTAAAGACTCACGTCCTTTCACTTCCCGACCTGTTATTTATTTTTCCTTTTTATTTTCTTTTCATTTTCAATAGATATTAATCGTCTAATTCACCATTTTAATGTAAAGTTTTTTTACACCATTAGAAAGTCGAGATTTTAACAAACAAAACGACCACCAACTTTTTGGAAAACGCCGATATTTTGACACGTGAATTTTTGATTTAAAATAGGGGTACTTTTTCCATATTTAGTCAAAATAATGGTAGAAAATTATTATTTCCAACCCAAAAAATTATAATGTAATTGGAACATGCAATGGTAGGGTTTCACCAAATTATGTAAAAATGTAACGTCCTATACATTTTGCCAAATTTTGACCTTTGATAAATAATTCTCCAATAAAAATGTATAATACACTAAATTTTTAGTTGCGGTAAAGAAATTATGGGCCTATTTCAAGGCTAATTTTATGAAAAAAAAAAACGTTTATAGGTATAGGCTGTTATAAATACAAAGCGCACCATTGGGCTCTCCGAGACGGTAAGAGACATAAATAGGGTTGGTTAAATTAAGGAAAACTTGCGCATGTTTAATGTCTTATAATATTCCATTTTAAAAATGTTCAGGTGTTCCGGAATAATTTGGAAAAAACCCAAAATTTTGAAAAAACAACCATCAATATGTGTTTCCAAACAAACATTTTTATGTCCACTCACCTATTTGATATTGTACTGAAACAAATAAAATCTTGTATAAATACGGAGAAATCACACACATATGTTTATTTGTGCAATAAAAAAACTAAAATTATTTAATTATTAAATTAATGTTAAAAAAAACTCTATCCTTAATCATTTTTCTTACAGGTTAAAATTTTTGTTTTTTAACACTACATACGAATTTTTGCAATTTAGTTTACCAAATACTAAAATCAATGCAGGTGAATATCTATGATATTATTTTTGAAATAATAACAGGTTGTGAGTTTTCTCAGGTTCTAATTTAATAATTAATTCTTTTACAAAATAATACGATTTGTCAGTATTTAAAAACATGTTCTTAAAAATGTCTTATCTAAGGCCAAATACCAAAAAAAAAAAATTAAAAAAAAACAAAAGTAAGATAATGAGAAAGGAAATATATAAATATTTTAATTAAAAGGGTTAGAATCCGAAAAAAATTAGAACTAACCACCAATAACCAGATCTAACCAGAACTAACCACAAATTCCTTGGACCAAATACAACGGTCTAACGAAATTTACTTTAATCGAAAAGTTAATCTTTTGCGAAAGGTGTCAAAGCTTTTTTTATTTGAGTTATTTTTAAATATTTTAGGATATTTTTAAGTAAATTTATTACGAACAGGTTTTTAGTGTAGAGAATCGAACTATGCTAATGTTTTTGTCGTAAAATGTAGAGAGCCACCTCTGATTCTATCCTAATGTTCAAAGTGTAATAACATTTTTCTACCTAGATATATTATTGTTTTAGCATGAAATTTTAATATTTTTTGCACAAGAAAGGTATACTAGATAAGTATCGCTGCGAGCAACCGTTTTTGAGATTTGTTTAGATTAAGCATTCTATTCGATACCAAAGTTTGACATTGCATTTATTCACGCTTTTTCTAGGCCACCTAGTAATGTCCAAAAGGTCCGTACAAAATGCTACCACAAATACTTTGGGCCAAAATACAACGATCTAATGCAACTTATCTTAGTTAAAAGGTTACTGGTTTGCAGGTTACAGGGTGTAATCTTTTTATTTTTTTTACTTGGACACCCTGTATCTCGGAAACGATAAACTTTTTAATAAACGCAAATTAGGTTAAATCTTTGTATTTTGGCGTAAGGATATTGTAATAACTATTTGTACAGACCTTTTAGAGAAACCCGGATGGCGTAAATAAAGCGTAAAGAAATGCGAAGGAAGTTTTTAGGTAAAATATAACGTTTAATCTAAAATGTTTCAGAATCGGCTGCTTCTAGCGATATTTATAAAATATTTCTTTTTTCAGCCAAAAAATAAAAAAATAATAGGAATTATCTACTAGAATTAAAATATACCGAGGTAAAAAAAGTAATGACACTTTGAATAAAAGCAAAGTACTGCAAGTGGTTCCCTTTACATTTAACAGCAAAAATATTAGCAGCTTTCGATTTCATACTGTGAAAAACCCCTTTAACAATAAATAAAATTATTTAAAAATAACTAAGATAAAATTAAGACTTTGACACCCTGTATCTCGCAAATGATACTACAGACCTTTTAGAGACACCCTGTATACATTTTTTATGTTGAGTGGTTGTCGTAAATGATATACCAAAGTTAAAATT
>JACEGR010007438.1:0-49500 GCA_014170235.1 Listronotus bonariensis
ATTAAATGGAAAGAGGGTTTTGTTGGACATCATTTTAAAGCTCCTGATAAGTACTTAATAACCCTAGAATTATCCACATACCTAATTTGAATGGTCATATTTCCGAAAGTAATAAAGTTAGATGTACCCAATGTGACATTTTTAAAAAATTCTTTTAAGGATCTGATGTTATTTTATTATCTTAAATATCCTTTACCCAATTTTGTTTTAATTTGCCAATGTTATTGATGGTATTAAGGGGGTTATTTAGCACTTACTTAGTTACATTTAATAAGTCCAGTGGCGTCTCAGCAGCAACTGAATAAATATTTTCAACAAAAAGCTGTACGCCACTTACTTTGTAAATGTGTGTAGAATTTTTGCACTTTCTTAAGAGTTGACAAATAAAAATACAGCGTGTATGTCTTTTTTGTATCTCGTTTATTTTAGGGAAAAAGAATCCATTTAATTGCATATTTTTGGACCATAAAGAAGATTTTGGAAATCTGTTTCTTTTAAAATTAGATTGTATTATTTGTTATTAGTTATACAGTGTTTCCACAGATTAACTTAACTATACCTGTAAAAAATATTTTTAATATTTCGAAAAAGAGTTATTTTTAAAAATATTTGCTTTGTCTGAAATGCCAGCCTATAATAAAAATCGCTGTAGGGTATACAGGGTAGTTTAAAATTACAAAAATATTACCTAAAAAAATATAAAAATAAAGATAATTATATTTTTAAAACTACCTACATACGTTATCAAAAGTGTATATTTTTTATGTTGGTTATGGTTTCTAGAAAAAATTGATGTTAACGGTAAAAAAAAACTCCTAGAGAAAATATTTTTACCAAAAGAAATTATTGTTTTTAAAGCGTTAAAATAAATCGACCCATGATATACAGGGAAATTAATAATTACGAGAATGTCAACTACTTATTTATATAGCTTGAAAACGTTTTAAAATTTTAACATTTTGTTAAATAAACTGTTACCTTTTGCGTTACTTTTTACATGCATTTTACCTTATTAATGTTTGCATATAAAAAGTAAAATAAATTATTATTTATTAGGAAAAATCATTTATATTAGTATACACTTAATTTTTCCAAGTAATCATATGTAATAAAAAAAAGGTTTTTGATTTTTTTACTACGTTTTAATGCTTTTTAATTAAGTAGTTCCAAATATATATTTTTTAGTTTCTTTATTTTAAAAATAATATTTTCGCAATTTTGAACCGCTCTGTATATCATAAGGATTTCTTTTTATAGCTTTTAGCATTTCAGACCAAGCAAAATTTTTTATGAAGAATAGATTTTGTTCGTAATATAAAAAAATACAAGTATAGTTAGGTCCACCTGTGGACACACTGTAGGTAACAACAACAATGAATACTTACTCAAATAATGTTTTTAGGTTTATACCCAGTGTCACAATTTTTACTACTAGATATTCTATCTGAATTAATCGCTTGCTCATTACGGCAGAAAATCCCCTTATTCGGCAACACCGCTTCCAGACGAGCGGACTGAACAGCCTGCTACTGCGCTGCTCTCATCGCTGCCACTGTCGAACCCGGCTAATCAACATGGCCTGGTTGATTAGCCGCTCAACTGGGCTCACAAGGATCGAATTACGCACAATTACTGAATTCGAGAATGGCATAGCTGTATAGGTTTAATAAAATTTGGCCCTTATGTTATGCTAAAAAAATATTTTGTAGTCTAGTCGAAAAGTGAGTTTTCTGCGAAATATAGTTCTTGTTATCGTGAAAATATGGTTGTTGATATTGCGGATTCTAGAAAAAAGATATTTTTAATAATCTTGCACTAAGAAATTAAAATTGTTAGATATACAAAATAACTAAAAAAATATTGAACCTACACGGAAAAATATTGTGTACGAATTTAACCAGTGGCGTAGCGTGCCTTCGAGGGGCCCCGTATCAGATTGAGCTAGGGGCCCCCAAAAAAAAAATTGTGGACAAAAAAATGTCCCCACTTTTCTAATTTAACCGACAGTTTTAAACTTTTCTATCATTAATTTTTGCTTACATACATTTGGGGGCCCTTATAGCTCGGGGGCCCCGTATCATTAATACGGCTGATACGGCGGTATCTACGCCCCTGAGTGTAGCACAATTGCATGAAATTTACCATTATTTGTAGTGAAATAGACGCCCGCTGCACATTGTAGCAAATCAAGATAAAGTTATTTAGGAAACCTCTTGCAATAGCCAGTAGCTTATTGTATTTCACGCCGTTTGTTAACAGTGTCAAATACTAAACACACAAACAAACTTTTTCATTACAACAATTGCATGAATTTTGCAATTATTTGTAGTAAAATAGACGCCCCCTGCACATTGTAGCAAATGAAAAAAAAGTTATTTAGGAAACCTCTTGCAATAGCCAGTACTGAATATTATGCAAAAATTGTAGCACTAACAATTGTAAATTACAGAATGCATTCGTATAACGGTAGTAAAATACTATAATTTTGAACTCTACAAATAAAGAAGAAGGGAAACTCCTTACTGCTTGTAATTTTTGCACTGCAAGGTTGTACTTGTCGATCTGACCAAGCAGATTTTCACACTAGCCGAAGGTTTATCTTTTAGATCATTAACCGCAGACCGGTCCCTTAAGAAGGTAACAATGTCAAAAAAATGTAGTAGCTTATTATATTTTACGCCCTTTGTCAACAGTATAAAATACTAATTGAACCTTGGTCCGTAAAACCAGTATTTATCTCAAATATGCAAATTTTGCTAGTAACAAGCACTGCCTACAATTTGTTAGTAATCATTTGTACAATATATGTTTAACACACCGTCAGGTTCCTTTAGGGTGCGTTCCACTAAGCGTTCCCAACGCTCAAAATGCTCCTTTGGCCGTTTCACTTACCGACCGCGGTCGTTGTGGTCGCGGCGAAAACGTCACTCATGACGTCGTAACTTGCGCTTACGCGAAGCTTACGACGACCCATCTGAAAAGGTGGGTCGAAGTGGTCGTTGAGAAAATCAGTCAAGCCAACCTCCCATCTACGAAAAAGATATTTTAGTTAAAGTTGATGCTTTTCCAGTGGATGCTCAACATGCCTCCATAAGTAAATGTAATTTTGTAAAACGAGTTTAGAAAAATAAATTGCAGTTAATAATAAATATACAGGTTTACATTTTCATTGATTGCCAATATCATAATCTAACTTTATGAACAAAAATAAAGTCATCTGACGTTTAAAAATTTAAAATATTATTTTTCTTATTGAAAAAATCATACCAAATATTTTAAATTTTACTTATTAATATTGTCTTTTTATCTCTTGTTTGTGCATTTGACAGATAAAAATTTTAGGAATTAAATGGAAAGAGGGTTTTGTTGGACATCATTTTACAGCTCCTGATAAGTACTTAATAACCCTAGAATTATCCACATACCTAATTTGAATGGTCATATTTCCGAAAGTAATAAAGTTAGATGTACCCAATGTGACATTTTTAAAAAATTCTTTTAAGGATCTGATGTTATTTTATTATCTTAAATATCCTTTACCCAATTTTGTTTTAATTTGCCAATGTTATTGATGGTATTAAGGGGGTTATTTAGCACTTACTTAGTTACATTTAATAAGTCCAGTGGCGTCTCAGCAGCAACTGAATAATTATTTTCAACAAAAAGCTGTACGCCACTTACTTTGTAAATGTGTGTAGAATTTTTGCACTTTCTTAAGAGTTGACAAATAAAAATACAGCGTGTATGTCTTTTTTGTATCTCGTTTATTTTAGGGAAAAAAGAATCCATTTAATTGCATATTTTTGGACCATAAAAGAAGATTTTGGAAATCTGTTTCTTTTAAAATTAGATTGTATTATTTGTTATTAGTTATACAGTGTTTCCACAGATTAACTTAACTATACCTGTAAAAAATATTTTTAATATTTCGAAAAAGAGTTATTTTTAAAAATATTTGCTTTGTCTGAAATGCCAGCCTATAATAAAAATCGCTGTAGGGTATACAGGGTAGTTTAAAATTACAAAAATATTACCTAAAAAAATATAAAAATAAAGATAATTATATTTTTAAAACTACCTACATACGTTATCAAAAGTGTATATTTTTATGTTGGTTATGGTTTCTAGAAAAAATTGATGTTAACGGTAAAAAAAACTCCTAGAGAAAATATTTTTTACCAAAAAGAAATTATTGTTTTTTAAAGCGTTAAAATAAATCGACCCATGATATACAGGGAAATTAATAATTACGAGAATGTCAACTACTTATTTATATAGCTTGAAAACGTTTTAAAATTTTAACATTTTGTTAAATAAACTGTTACCTTTTGCGTTACTTTTTACATGCATTTTACCTTATTAATGTTTGCATATAAAAAGTAAAATAAATTATTATTTATTAGGAAAAATCATTTATATTAGTATACACTTAATTTTTCCAAGTAATCATATGTAATAAAAAAAAGGTTTTTGATTTTTTTACTACGTTTTAATGCTTTTTAATTAAGTAGTTCCAAATATATATTTTTAGTTTCTTTATTTTAAAAATAATATTTTCGCAATTTTGAACCGCTCTGTATATCATAAGGATTTCTTTTTATAGCTTTTAGCATTTCAGACCAAGCAAAATTTTTTATGAAGAATAGATTTTGTTCGTAATATAAAAAAATACAAGTATAGTTAGGTCCACCTGTGGACACACTGTAGGTAACAACAACAATGAATACTTACTCAAATAATGTTTTTAGGTTTATACCCAGTGTCACAATTTTTACTACTAGATATTCTATCTGAATTAATCGCTTGCTCATTACGGCAGAAAATCCCCTTATTCGGCAACACCGCTTCCAGACGAGCGGACTGAACAGCCTGCTACTGCTGCTCTCATCGCTGCCACTGTCGAACCCGGCTAATCAACATGGCCTGGTTGATTAGCCGCTCAACTGGGCTCACAAGGATCGAATTACGCACAATTACTGAATTCGAGAATGGCATAGCTGTATAGGTTTAATAAAATTTGGCCCTTATGTTATGCTAAAAAAATATTTTGTAGTCTAGTCGAAAAGTGAGTTTTCTGCGAAATATAGTTCTTGTTATCGTGAAAATATGGTTGTTGATATTGCGGATTCTAGAAAAAAGATATTTTTAATAATCTTGCACTAAGAAATTAAAATTGTTAGATATACAAAATAACTAAAAAAATATTGAACCTACACGGAAAAATATTGTGTACGAATTTAACCAGTGGCGTAGCGTGCCTTCGAGGGGCCCCGTATCAGATTGAGCTAGGGGCCCCCAAAAAAAAATTGTGGACAAAAAAATGTCCCCACTTTTCTAATTTAACCGACAGTTTTAAACTTTTCTATCATTAATTTTTGCTTACATACATTTGGGGGCCCTTATAGCTCGGGGGCCCCGTATCATTAATACGGCTGATACGGCGGTATCTACGCCCCTGAGTGTAGCACAATTGCATGAAATTTACCATTATTTGTAGTGAAATAGACGCCCGCTGCACATTGTAGCAAATCAAGATAAAGTTATTTAGGAAACCTCTTGCAATAGCCAGTAGCTTATTGTATTTCACGCCGTTTGTTAACAGTGTCAAATACTAAACACACAAACAAACTTTTTCATTACAACAATTGCATGAATTTTGCAATTATTTGTAGTAAAATAGACGCCCCCTGCACATTGTAGCAAATGAAAAAAAAGTTATTTAGGAAACCTCTTGCAATAGCCAGTACTGAATATTATGCAAAAATTGTAGCACTAACAATTGTAAATTACAGAATGCATTCGTATAACGGTAGTAAAATACTATAATTTTGAACTCTACAAATAAAGAAGAAGGGAAACTCCTTACTGCTTGTAATTTTTGCACTGCAAGGTTGTACTTGTCGATCTGACCAAGCAGATTTTCACACTAGCCGAAGGTTTATCTTTTAGATCATTAACCGCAGACCGGTCCCTTAAGAAGGTAACAATGTCAAAAAAATGTAGTAGCTTATTATATTTTACGCCCTTTGTCAACAGTATAAAATACTAATTGAACCTTGGTCCGTAAAACCAGTATTTATCTCAAATATGCAAATTTTGCTAGTAACAAGCACTGCCTACAATTTGTTAGTAATCATTTGTACAATATATGTTTAACACACCGTCAGGTTCCTTTAGGGTGCGTTCCACTAAGCGTTCCCAACGCTCAAAATGCTCCTTTGGCCGTTTCACTTACCGACCGCGGTCGTTGTGGTCGCGGCGAAAACGTCACTCATGACGTCGTAACTTGCGCTTACGCGAAGCTTACGACGACCCATCTGAAAAGGTGGGTCGAAGTGGTCGTTGAGAAAATCAGTCAAGCCAACCTCCCATCTACGAAAAAGATATTTTAGTTAAAGTTGATGCTTTTCCAGTGGATGCTCAACATGCCTCCATAAGTAAATGTAATTTTGTAAAACGAGTTTAGAAAAATAAATTGCAGTTAATAATAAATATACAGGTTTACATTTTCATTGATTGCCAATATCATAATCTAACTTTATGAACAAAAATAAAGTCATCTGACGTTTAAAAATTTAAAATATTATTTTTCTTATTGAAAAAATCATACCAAATATTTTAAATTTTACTTATTAATATTGTCTTTTTATCTCTTGTTTGTGCATTTGACAGATAAAAATTTTAGGAATTAAATGGAAAGAGGGTTTTGTTGGACATCATTTTAAAGCTCCTGATAAGTACTTAATAACCCTAGAATTATCCACATACCTAATTTGAATGGTCATATTTCCGAAAGTAATAAAGTTAGATGTACCCAATGTGACATTTTTAAAAAATTCTTTTAAGGATCTGATGTTATTTTATTATCTTAAATATCCTTTACCCAATTTTGTTTTAATTTGCCAATGTTATTGATGGTATTAAGGGGGTTATTTAGCACTTACTTAGTTACATTTAATAAGTCCAGTGGCGTCTCAGCAGCAACTGAATAAATATTTTCAACAAAAAGCTGTACGCCACTTACTTTGTAAATGTGTGTAGAATTTTTGCACTTTCTTAAGAGTTGACAAATAAAAATACAGCGTGTATGTCTTTTTTGTATCTCGTTTATTTTAGGGAAAAAAGAATCCATTTAATTGCATATTTTTGGACCATAAAAGAAGATTTTGGAAATCTGTTTCTTTTAAAATTAGATTGTATTATTTGTTATTAGTTATACAGTGTTTCCACAGATTAACTTAACTATACCTGTAAAAAATATTTTTAATATTTCGAAAAAGAGTTATTTTTAAAAAATATTTGCTTTGTCTGAAATGCCAGCCTATAATAAAAATCGCTGTAGGGTATACAGGGTAGTTTAAAATTACAAAAATATTACCTAAAAAAATATAAAAATAAAGATAATTATATTTTTAAAACTACCTACATACGTTATCAAAAGTGTATATTTTTATGTTGGTTATGGTTTCTAGAAAAAATTGATGTTAACGGTAAAAAAACTCCTAGAGAAAATATTTTTTACCAAAAAGAAATTATTGTTTTTTAAAGCGTTAAAATAAATCGACCCATGATATACAGGGAAATTAATAATTACGAGAATGTCAACTACTTATTTATATAGCTTGAAAACGTTTTAAAATTTTAACATTTTGTTAAATAAACTGTTACCTTTTGCGTTACTTTTTACATGCATTTTACCTTATTAATGTTTGCATATAAAAAGTAAAATAAATTATTATTTATTAGGAAAAATCATTTATATTAGTATACACTTAATTTTTCCAAGTAATCATATGTAATAAAAAAAAGGTTTTTGATTTTTTTACTACGTTTTAATGCTTTTTAATTAAGTAGTTCCAAATATATATTTTTTAGTTTCTTTATTTTAAAAATAATATTTTCGCAATTTTGAACCGCTCTGTATATCATAAGGATTTCTTTTTATAGCTTTTAGCATTTCAGACCAAGCAAAATTTTTTATGAAGAATAGATTTTGTTCGTAATATAAAAAAATACAAGTATAGTTAGGTCCACCTGTGGACACACTGTAGGTAACAACAACAATGAATACTTACTCAAATAATGTTTTTAGGTTTATACCCAGTGTCACAATTTTTACTACTAGATATTCTATCTGAATTAATCGCTTGCTCATTACGGCAGAAAATCCCCTTATTCGGCAACACCGCTTCCAGACGAGCGGACTGAACAGCCTGCTACTGCTGCTCTCATCGCTGCCACTGTCGAACCCGGCTAATCAACATGGCCTGGTTGATTAGCCGCTCAACTGGGCTCACAAGGATCGAATTACGCACAATTACTGAATTCGAGAATGGCATAGCTGTATAGGTTTAATAAAATTTGGCCCTTATGTTATGCTAAAAAAATATTTTGTAGTCTAGTCGAAAAGTGAGTTTTCTGCGAAATATAGTTCTTGTTATCGTGAAAATATGGTTGTTGATATTGCGGATTCTAGAAAAAAGATATTTTTAATAATCTTGCACTAAGAAATTAAAATTGTTAGATATACAAAATAACTAAAAAATATTGAACCTACACGGAAAAATATTGTGTACGAATTTAACCAGTGGCGTAGCGTGCCTTCGAGGGGCCCCGTATCAGATTGAGCTAGGGGCCCCCAAAAAAAAAATTGTGGACAAAAAAATGTCCCCACTTTTCTAATTTAACCGACAGTTTTAAACTTTTCTATCATTAATTTTTGCTTACATACATTTGGGGGCCCTTATAGCTCGGGGGCCCCGTATCATTAATACGGCTGATACGGCGGTATCTACGCCCCTGAGTGTAGCACAATTGCATGAAATTTACCATTATTTGTAGTGAAATAGACGCCCGCTGCACATTGTAGCAAATCAAGATAAAGTTATTTAGGAAACCTCTTGCAATAGCCAGTAGCTTATTGTATTTCACGCCGTTTGTTAACAGTGTCAAATACTAAACACACAAACAAACTTTTTCATTACAACAATTGCATGAATTTTGCAATTATTTGTAGTAAAATAGACGCCCCCTGCACATTGTAGCAAATGAAAAAAAAGTTATTTAGGAAACCTCTTGCAATAGCCAGTACTGAATATTATGCAAAAATTGTAGCACTAACAATTGTAAATTACAGAATGCATTCGTATAACGGTAGTAAAATACTATAATTTTGAACTCTACAAATAAAGAAGAAGGGAAACTCCTTACTGCTTGTAATTTTTGCACTGCAAGGTTGTACTTGTCGATCTGACCAAGCAGATTTTCACACTAGCCGAAGGTTTATCTTTTAGATCATTAACCGCAGACCGGTCCCTTAAGAAGGTAACAATGTCAAAAAAATGTAGTAGCTTATTATATTTTACGCCCTTTGTCAACAGTATAAAATACTAATTGAACCTTGGTCCGTAAAACCAGTATTTATCTCAAATATGCAAATTTTGCTAGTAACAAGCACTGCCTACAATTTGTTAGTAATCATTTGTACAATATATGTTTAACACACCGTCAGGTTCCTTTAGGGTGCGTTCCACTAAGCGTTCCCAACGCTCAAAATGCTCCTTTGGCCGTTTCACTTACCGACCGCGGTCGTTGTGGTCGCGGCGAAAACGTCACTCATGACGTCGTAACTTGCGCTTACGCGAAGCTTACGACGACCCATCTGAAAAGGTGGGTCGAAGTGGTCGTTGAGAAAATCAGTCAAGCCAACCTCCCATCTACGAAAAAGATATTTTAGTTAAAGTTGATGCTTTTCCAGTGGATGCTCAACATGCCTCCATAAGTAAATGTAATTTTGTAAAACGAGTTTAGAAAAATAAATTGCAGTTAATAATAAATATACAGGTTTACATTTTCATTGATTGCCAATATCATAATCTAACTTTATGAACAAAAATAAAGTCATCTGACGTTTAAAAATTTAAAATATTATTTTTCTTATTGAAAAAATCATACCAAATATTTTAAATTTTACTTATTAATATTGTCTTTTTATCTCTTGTTTGTGCATTTGACAGATAAAAATTTTAGGAATTAAATGGAAAGAGGGTTTTGTTGGACATCATTTTACAGCTCCTGATAAGTACTTAATAACCCTAGAATTATCCACATACCTAATTTGAATGGTCATATTTCCGAAAGTAATAAAGTTAGATGTACCCAATGTGACATTTTTAAAAAATTCTTTTAAGGATCTGATGTTATTTTATTATCTTAAATATCCTTTACCCAATTTTGTTTTAATTTGCCAATGTTATTGATGGTATTAAGGGGTTATTTAGCACTTACTTAGTTACATTTAATAAGTCCAGTGGCGTCTCAGCAGCAACTGAATAATTATTTTCAACAAAAAGCTGTACGCCACTTACTTTGTAAATGTGTGTAGAATTTTTGCACTTTCTTAAGAGTTGACAAATAAAAATACAGCGTGTATGTCTTTTTTTGTATCTCGTTTATTTTAGGGAAAAAAGAATCCATTTAATTGCATATTTTTGGACCATAAAAGAAGATTTTGGAAATCTGTTTCTTTTAAAATTAGATTGTATTATTTGTTATTAGTTATACAGTGTTTCCACAGATTAACTTAACTATACCTGTAAAAAAATATTTTTAATATTTCGAAAAAGAGTTATTTTTAAAAAATATTTGCTTTGTCTGAAATGCCAGCCTATAATAAAAATCGCTGTAGGGTATACAGGGTAGTTTAAAATTACAAAAATATTACCTAAAAAAATATAAAAATAAAGATAATTATATTTTTAAAACTACCTACATACGTTATCAAAAGTGTATATTTTTATGTTGGTTATGGTTTCTAGAAAAAATTGATGTTAACGGTAAAAAAACTCCTAGAGAAAATATTTTTACCAAAAAGAAATTATTGTTTTTTAAAGCGTTAAAATAAATCGACCCATGATATACAGGGAAATTAATAATTACGAGAATGTCAACTACTTATTTATATAGCTTGAAAACGTTTTAAAATTTTAACATTTTGTTAAATAAACTGTTACCTTTTGCGTTACTTTTTACATGCATTTTACCTTATTAATGTTTGCATATAAAAAGTAAAATAAATTATTATTTATTAGGAAAAATCATTTATATTAGTATACACTTAATTTTTCCAAGTAATCATATGTAATAAAAAAAGGTTTTTGATTTTTTTACTACGTTTTAATGCTTTTTAATTAAGTAGTTCCAAATATATATTTTTAGTTTCTTTATTTTAAAAATAATATTTTCGCAATTTTGAACCGCTCTGTATATCATAAGGATTTCTTTTTATAGCTTTTAGCATTTCAGACCAAGCAAAATTTTTTATGAAGAATAGATTTTGTTCGTAATATAAAAAAATACAAGTATAGTTAGGTCCACCTGTGGACACACTGTAGGTAACAACAACAATGAATACTTACTCAAATAATGTTTTTAGGTTTATACCCAGTGTCACAATTTTTACTACTAGATATTCTATCTGAATTAATCGCTTGCTCATTACGGCAGAAAATCCCCTTATTCGGCAACACCGCTTCCAGACGAGCGGACTGAACAGCCTGCTACTGCTGCTCTCATCGCTGCCACTGTCGAACCCGGCTAATCAACATGGCCTGGTTGATTAGCCGCTCAACTGGGCTCACAAGGATCGAATTACGCACAATTACTGAATTCGAGAATGGCATAGCTGTATAGGTTTAATAAAATTTGGCCCTTATGTTATGCTAAAAAAATATTTTGTAGTCTAGTCGAAAAGTGAGTTTTCTGCGAAATATAGTTCTTGTTATCGTGAAAATATGGTTGTTGATATTGCGGATTCTAGAAAAAAGATATTTTTTAATAATCTTGCACTAAGAAATTAAAATTGTTAGATATACAAAATAACTAAAAAATATTGAACCTACACGGAAAAATATTGTGTACGAATTTAACCAGTGGCGTAGCGTGCCTTCGAGGGGCCCCGTATCAGATTGAGCTAGGGGCCCCCAAAAAAAAATTGTGGACAAAAAAATGTCCCCACTTTTCTAATTTAACCGACAGTTTTAAACTTTTCTATCATTAATTTTTGCTTACATACATTTGGGGGCCCTTATAGCTCGGGGGCCCCGTATCATTAATACGGCTGATACGGCGGTATCTACGCCCCTGAGTGTAGCACAATTGCATGAAATTTACCATTATTTGTAGTGAAATAGACGCCCGCTGCACATTGTAGCAAATCAAGATAAAGTTATTTAGGAAACCTCTTGCAATAGCCAGTAGCTTATTGTATTTCACGCCGTTTGTTAACAGTGTCAAATACTAAACACACAAACAAACTTTTTCATTACAACAATTGCATGAATTTTGCAATTATTTGTAGTAAAATAGACGCCCCCTGCACATTGTAGCAAATGAAAAAAAAGTTATTTAGGAAACCTCTTGCAATAGCCAGTACTGAATATTATGCAAAAATTGTAGCACTAACAATTGTAAATTACAGAATGCATTCGTATAACGGTAGTAAAATACTATAATTTTGAACTCTACAAATAAAGAAGAAGGGAAACTCCTTACTGCTTGTAATTTTTGCACTGCAAGGTTGTACTTGTCGATCTGACCAAGCAGATTTTCACACTAGCCGAAGGTTTATCTTTTAGATCATTAACCGCAGACCGGTCCCTTAAGAAGGTAACAATGTCAAAAAAATGTAGTAGCTTATTATATTTTACGCCCTTTGTCAACAGTATAAAATACTAATTGAACCTTGGTCCGTAAAACCAGTATTTATCTCAAATATGCAAATTTTGCTAGTAACAAGCACTGCCTACAATTTGTTAGTAATCATTTGTACAATATATGTTTAACACACCGTCAGGTTCCTTTAGGGTGCGTTCCACTAAGCGTTCCCAACGCTCAAAATGCTCCTTTGGCCGTTTCACTTACCGACCGCGGTCGTTGTGGTCGCGGCGAAAACGTCACTCATGACGTCGTAACTTGCGCTTACGCGAAGCTTACGACGACCCATCTGAAAAGGTGGGTCGAAGTGGTCGTTGAGAAAATCAGTCAAGCCAACCTCCCATCTACGAAAAAGATATTTTAGTTAAAGTTGATGCTTTTCCAGTGGATGCTCAACATGCCTCCATAAGTAAATGTAATTTTGTAAAACGAGTTTAGAAAAATAAATTGCAGTTAATAATAAATATACAGGTTTACATTTTCATTGATTGCCAATATCATAATCTAACTTTATGAACAAAAATAAAGTCATCTGACGTTTAAAAATTTAAAATATTATTTTTCTTATTGAAAAAATCATACCAAATATTTTAAATTTTACTTATTAATATTGTCTTTTTATCTCTTGTTTGTATTATTTACAAAAACTGCGGTCGTAAGCAAAATTAGCGTATCAACTTTAGTAAGATTCCAAATTTTCAAAATGTATTCTTTACCAGTTACCGAGATATGACACCGTAATTTTATTAAAATTTGGCAACAATACTGATCTCACTGATCAATTAGGCATGCCTAAAAACTCCCAAATACCAAATTCTGTAAACACAGCTTTAGCGGTTTTAAAGATATTTAAGCGCCAACGTACTTTTTGCTAAAAGTGTAGTATATCATATATCTGCAAATTTATTGGGCAGAATTCTAAAAATTTAAACACTTACTAAATTTAATCCGCTCAATTTAATGTAATAAAAATAAATGGGGCATTCTATTTAAAAAAATATGAAAACAATACGTGTTGCGCAAAACTGGGAAATTTGGCAACAGTGCCGATATAACTCTTTAATTCCACATGTCCAAAACACCTTAAATACCAAAGTTCGTAAATGTAGCTTTAGCGGTTTTGAAGATGTTTCGGAGTTGCGGTACTTTTTCCTAACCCAGTATATGCTTCAGTAATGGAGCACCTTCTCTTCTTTGATATATTTTGTAACACACACTGCTACACGAAGCTTTATAAAATAGTGTAGGACCCACTAGCTTCATAGATGG
Source organism: Listronotus bonariensis (assembly GCA_014170235.1). Classification (NCBI taxonomy): domain Eukaryota; kingdom Metazoa; phylum Arthropoda; class Insecta; order Coleoptera; family Curculionidae; genus Listronotus; species Listronotus bonariensis. Next base: position 13,984 of record JACEGR010007438.1, read on the forward strand.
TACGTTTTTAAACAAAAACTGTTAAATAAACTACGTTGCAGCCACATTTTTTCTGTTAATTGCTCTTGCAATTTTTTCTGTGTAGGTGAAATTTGAAAAAGTTGCTTAAAGAGAAAAAAAAATTAATAGGACATGTTTAGATTTCCAAAGCGGTAGCTCCATTATTTATAATTTTAATTTAACATTGAGAACTGGGTTCCGCGCGGCCGTTTAGGCGCTGGCCCGCCGCCCCGCGCCACCACCAGAAGTGTACAATTTAAAATATTTTTTATAATATTAAATAGGAAGTTTAAAGCTAAAGTGGATCAAGTCCATAAATTTGATTTTTTATTCTATTACACAAAAAAGTTGTAAACTGATTAAACCTAATGTGCTGCAGTGGATTAAGATACAAAATGGCGGATTATATATTAGGAACTTCACAACAACCTCAATATGAGGGTCAAATAAAAGGCTTTAATTAGTAGAATAGCACTATAAAAAAATTAAAATCCAAGAGAGCCGCCGCGCAACTGGCGGATAACATATTGTTTCCACAACTACCTCAATATGAGTATTAAATGAAAGTAGAATAAAGCTCACTATAAAAAAATTAAAATCCAAGATGGCCGCCACCACAAAATGGCGGATTACATATTTTTTCCACAACTACCTCAATATGAAAATATTTAATGAAAGGGCTTGATTAGTAAAATAAATAAACTTAATAGAATGAGAAATATCAACTAATCACAAAACAAAAACTTTAAAATAAATTATATAAAAAATACGTTTTATTGTACTAAAAGCTAAAAAAATATTTCGGTAAGTCCTATCTACCAGATCGCACCAATCTTCTCATCAATCTCGGGTATTGATCAGACAAATAATAAAATTGTTGGGCACGTAAAATTTCAATCATATTTACTCTGGATACGCTAAAGTCCAACGATGTTATTATTTGTCTGATCAATACCCCAGATTGATGATAAAATTGTTGCGATCTTGTTTAGCTTTTAGTAAAATAAAACCGTTTAACAAAAAAAAATAATGATTTATTATTACCTTAACTTTCGTAACTTTTTGGGAAGAACACAATGATAAATATAAATTCTTAAAATAAACTAATTTTTTGTATTTTTTGAAATAGTTTAGTGAAAATTTATCGCTACATTCAACTTGCAATTAGATCACCATTCTCTTTGTTGATAGCTTTGTTCAAAGCTAGTTTACATATTGCAGTAAAATAAATATCCGCTTTCGGAAAGATAAAAGTAATAAAAAAGGGATTATTTATACCATCATTTACTAAACAGCTGATAAAAAAATCAGAATCCTAGAAATAACCATAATTTTTGTAAATCCCCCAATTAAAATAAATTATTAGTTAAAAAAATAAGGACATTTCTTTGAATCATTAAATACTAATCACATTGATACTTAAACCGTATTTTTTTAATCTTTGGACAAACCACGAAGGCCTAAAGCCTAAATACTACCGTACCGTGGATGTCTCAAGCAAGGTAAGAGGAAGTTTGTTAACACGGGACTTAAAAACTTGAAGATTTGGGGAGAAGGAAAGACCTCCGCTGGCAGCAGGTTCCATATTCTAGAAACTCTAGGGATAAAAGAACGAACAAAGTGGGAAGTTCGGGGCCTGTCCAGTTGGATCGTATAGGAATGCATACGCGCGGCATCACGAGTCTCTCTGCTGGGAGTTGCAAGTGGAGGGACTATACTGGATAACTCGTCGGAGCAGAAGCCGTGAAAGTATCTATAAAAGAGCGATAGATCTCCTACAGCTCGACGATGGGTAAGAGAAGGAAGTCCTTCAGTAAGTAGATGATCATTAATAAGACGAACAGCTCTTCTTTGAATGGCCTCAAGAATGCTGAGGGTTGTGGGGGACGCCATTCCCCAGACATGAGAACAATATTCCAAAGAGGGTCGAATTTGGGACACATACAAAGTGTATAAATTGGAAGGAAAAAATACTTTTTGGCCCAAGCTTTTTGGAAGCCGCCGTGGCTACAGATACGATGTGTTTATGCCAGTTGAGGTTGTTCTCAAATGAGATGCCCATAAGGTTGAATGTGTCCTTGCTCTGCACAACCTGGCCACTCATAAGCTAGGGGTGAATGTTTGATGATTTTTCCGCGACAAGGAACATAATTAAGTTTTGGATGCATTAAATTGAAAGAGAATTTTGGCGCCCTAATCCAATATTAAGTTGAGGTCCTGTGAAAAAGATATCTGCATCGCCCTGCGTTTGCTTTCCAAGTCGAGTTGAGAGATTGGTTTGAGAACCTGAAAACTGGCGTGAAGGGTACTATCGTCAGCAAATAATGACTCTACCTTCTAGTACCCTGGTTTAATTATTTTAATTCCTATTTTTATAATATACAGTTAAAATGTACAGGGTGTTGTATTTTTGATGGTTTTGCGGGGTATCTCTGTTGTATGCCACCCAATGTTGTAGTTTTATGATGTTCCCTTATAACTACGATAAAACCCTTGAAAAAAAATCGGTCAAAGTACAGTGCTTGTCTAAAGTCAGGACCCCCTTCTTAACTTTTGAATTATTTGGTAATTTTTCATGAAAATTTAAGGAATTTAGTAAAACAACATAAACTAACTTTTAGACAAGAAATAACAGATATAAATGTCAAACTGACAGCTGGGCGCTTTTTAAAAGAAAAATTAAATGGAAAGGGGGTCTTGTGGCACATCATTTTAAAGTTCCTGACGAGTACTTTATAACCCTAAAATGTAAAGTGAATACCTTTACCTCCCCAAAATGGCGGTACTCTTAAAATTACCTAAATACCTGATTTGGATGGCCATATCTCCAAAAAGTAATAAAGGTAGAAAGGTCCTATGTGGTATTTTCTTAAGGATTTTTCAAATATCTTTTAATGGTGATATAATATACAGGGTGCACCATTAAAAAAATCTATACTTTTTGTCGTACCCTGTATATTATCACCAATATTACCAATAAATAAATCCTTAAAAAGCTTTAAGAAAATACTACATTAAGTGTATCTAACTTTATTAAATTCGGAAATACGGCCATCTAAATGAGGTATTCAGATAATTTTTAAAGTAACGGCATTTTGTAAGGGGTAAAGGTATTGACTTTCTATTTTGGGGTTATAAATGATGTGCCACAAGACCCCCTTTCCATTTAATTTTTCTTTTGAAAATGGCGCCCAGCTGTTACTTTGACATTTATATGTCATTTCCTGTTTAAAATTTGATTTAGGTTGTCTCACTAAAGTCTTTAAATTTTATAAAAAAATACCAAACCATGCAAAAATTACGAGGGAGTCCTGAATTTAGACAAGCACTGTATAAAGAGAGGAAATACATATTTCACGGTTTATGGTATTATCTAACGATTACTATGTAACCCTGGTAAAAAATAGTCAACCTATTAAGAAGATAAATACGAAATATCTTAGAAGGGCTTTTAAGAATTGAAATATAATTATTGTTTGGGATACTCCCAACAATCTAAGGTCTAGACTCTAGACATATCTAGCGGGTCTACAACATCTCGCAAATCATAAGGAATAATAAAAATCTAATATACGAACTCTTTTTTTAAAGAAAAAAACTGTGGAAAAAATAGTTTATGGCTATTGCAAAACATCTCGGAGCTACGGAGCTACAAATTTTACATTTTGAAAAATGGCCAAAATCTGAAATTCACCGGGTAGCTGCAAGATAAATTGCAATAGCCCTAAACTCAATTTTTACAATTATTAAAAAAAAGAAATCAAGAGGCGTATATCAGAAAAACGTAAAACAACGATAATAGAAAATTCTGTACAGGTCGAGAAACACGTTCGTTGTTTTTAAATTTAAGTGATTGCTTAAAAGCTGGTAGAATTAATAAAGAGAAACCACTTTACCAAAAATTTTATAAACGTTGCAAAATGGGCATACGCCATACTTCCCCGTACTTCCCCATACTTCCTTATACTTTCCGGTACTTCCTTCTACTTCCTCGTACTTCCCAGTACTTCCATATTCTTCCCCATACTTCCTTATACTTCCCCGTACTTCCTTATATTTCCCCATACTTCCCGTACTTCCCGTACCATTTTTTATACAAGACTTTTTGTCATGTCTTGTTAAATAACAGATATATTGAACTTCATCGGACCATGGAACCACACAAAAATGTTTGGGGTTGGAACTATCAAAACTGGCTGCCGACTGAAAAAATATCTTCTAAAAGGTACCAAAGTAACTTATATAAAATTTAGCTTTTACACAATGACGAAAGTTATGTTTTAATTAATTAACCTTTGATACCTGGTACCTGCCAAAACCGCTATGAGTCAAACTTTATAGTCTCCCATCGCTTCTACCTATGTATGTTGGGAGTATGCGCTAACAAACTTTCAGCTTTTACAAAATAACGAAGACCTGCCGCTCTCCGGGCTCTTACTCTTTACAGAATCAGCTAAATAATATAATGTAAGGAAAAGAGACAGTCTAACGTAAATACCTGCATGTAAACATTTCTGATTGGATTAGGTCACATACATCCTGTTTTGTTGCTTTACTGGCCGATATCCCAATACCTATTTGCTTAACCAGCATAGTAAACTATAAGTGTATATAAAAAATAGTTTACTTATTATGTCTTTAGCAGCATTTTCGGTTTAACCAGTGGTAATTAATAATGCGTACCTACAAAAGTGATAGTTAATCACTTTTGTAATTCACCCGTACACCGATAAAGATTAAAACTCGTCGTGGAATGCGGGTCCATTAAATCAGGACATTTAAAGAAGTATTCTTTATATTTTTAATTCCCATCGTTTACTATCAAAACTGATAAAACTTCACTGGTTTAGTGTTGATATTTTTTAGCTGTTGAACGGTAGTTTTTTGAAAATAAATCTAATAATTTTTAAATAGTAATTTAGCGTACACATTAAAAGCATACACTCAAAATATACCAGCGTGTCTAGTTAGGTTTGCACCGTATGGAAGACTTTTTGTCATCAATTTTATTAACACTTTGACCGCCATGCCAAATTTTATTAATGGGTCTTCTTCGCCACACAGAAATGTACTGATATTCATTTTCCTAGTACAATACCAATTTTAAGGTAAAAAATCTAACTTCAGATAAAAAGTCCGTGCTAAGAAATTTGTTACATAACCTCACGCCACGCGAGGTTAAATTCCATTTAAAATGCAATAAAAGTATGCTACTTTAGTACGCACAAAGCAATATATATGTATAAATTCAACTGTGTATACCAGAATATACACGTGGCGCGTTTGACCCACTGCATGTGTATACGCAAATATACACATGGCAGTCAAAGTGTTAAAAGTTATTTAAAAAAAATTGCACGGTCTAAAACCTACAATGCAAAATGCAATCATCATTTTTGTCAGTGGTATATGAGTTGTCAAAAAATATGAATTTTTCTCAAAAGGAAAGTACCTCTATTTATGATAATAACGAAAAAAAAATTAAGAAAAGATGTTTAGGATTAAACTTAAAACATTCAGATATGGAAACTGGTTCATTCTCAAAAAAAAACTTTTCGTTGCGATAACGAGCGTGAATTCTGGCTGTTTTAACTGTTTTTAACCACGATTTTTAAGCTTTCTTTTTATATAAAATTTTGAAACAGGTATGCACAAGTGTACAAACTTACACATTCACCGTTAACGCATAAAATTTTTAAAAAGTTTGCATATTTGAATTTTATTTTTAATCCTTAACATCACTTCTTCATAAAAATGTTGTATTGAGAAAAATTTATATTTTTTAAGATACCTTGTATATCTTCTACTGCAAACAATAATATCTGATAAATGCATTTTAGGTTTTAGACCCAGCTGAACTTTTTATAAAGAATAACTTTTTTCATAAAATTAATAATAAAAAAGTTTTCCATTTGGTGCGAACTTAAGTAGACGCGTTGTATATTAACCTCTGCTGTAACGGTAATTTTTTATTACCTAAGTTCTGTAAATATTTTCACTCGCATTTCAGATTTGCTGATTAAGCTATTAAATTGATTAAGAATGTGTTTTTTAACCTAGTATCTCAAAATAAACAAACAAAAAATAAAAATGAATATGGAGAAGTCAGAATTTTGTTTTTAGTATTAGAATTTTACTTATTCAAGGTGTCCACTAAACAATGGTAACATATGTACAGTGCGGCCAATCGAACTGGTCCACATTTTAAATGCCTAAAATTTTATTTTTAACTTACAAAAATAACCCAAAAATCCAGTTGTAGAGTGAATTGATTTTGTTTTTCTGACTACACAAAATTATTTCAATAAAAGAAAATTTGGACATAACTTATTTTTTAAATGGTACACCATAAATACATGGCTGGGTCAAAAGAATCGACTTTTCTTTTTCTGAAAAATATTTCAAAAATATTGTTTAGGGTGAAAAAGAACATATCGTAAAGATTTAAGCCCTTAATATTATATTTAGATCTTCCTTTAATTTAGAATTCTTTTTATTTTTGCGTCAAAGTTCCTAGCTTTGGGGTAAAAAACAATTTGTGCACATATATCTTTAGATAATTAAATAGCCTACAAAAAACGTCTTATTAAAAATTTTCGCCAGAAGAACCGTTTTCGAATAATCAAGCTTAAACATGTTTTAGATATTCCTTTTCTATTTTGAAAAATTGTAACTAACTAAAAAATAAACATATAAAAACAACATTATAGATTCTTAAAGAAAATCTGCAGATAAATTTAATAGGAATTTGAAAATTAATAGTAATGAAGAGATGACTAAGAAATTGATAAGGAATTTATAATGTTTTAGTGTTACTTCCACAAAAAGAAAGTACATACAATTTTCTTAAATTAAATAATAAATTCATAGTTATGAAGAGCACAATTGTCTCTTGAAAAATAAGGAGGCCATGATTTTTTGTTGCAATATAATGGATATGCTGCAAAAATTAAAATTAATAAGTGTTGATAAATTAAACATGTATAAAATGGTATTTTGGGTAATTTTTATACGGTCGTACGTAAGTGTCTTTTTTACTCATGGGATTGCCTAAACTTCTCATTCAGTAAGAAAAGTATCACTTTATGCACTTGTTACATAAATTACTAATAAATTTTTCCAATCTTATTAATGTAATGTATTTTTTTAAAGATAAAATATAAAAATGTTTCTATACATACATTTTTAGGGGTTGATTAATTATTACCTTTATTTGGAACAAGGAATCACGTCCTTTAGCTTTTGGCATTCATTTTAAAACATTCAGTATTTTTAATAAAATTATAATAAAACAAGTAAAGATACACATTTTTTTCTGTAATCGTACAGGGTGAGCCAAAAGTTCCTAGGTGATTTGAAATTACAATAACTTTTTTCTCTTATAACATGTTTTATTAATCATTTTACTAAAATGGAGCTCCATAATATATATTTTTTTACATTACTTATGAAAAATAACATCTTGTAAATGTCTTTCGTTTTAATTTTCACACATAACGGCTCTTTCAAGGGTATTTTCCATAACTGCAGCAAATTGTTCTTGTGGTATCGCTTGAATTTCTGCTCGGCTATTGTCAATTAGTTGGTGTATCGTTCGAGAGATATTTCTTAAGACTTTCTTTCAAATAACCCAGCAAGTAAAAGTCGGTGGCTGTCAGATCGAAAGCACGTAGGGTCCGCGCGGTCTTTGAAATTAATCGATCTCCAAAACTTCTCTTAACAGATCAACTGTTGGTTCAGCTCTATAACCTATGGCTCCATCTTGTTGGAGCCATATCTCTGGTCTATTTTGGATTGCAGGACGCAAACATTTTTGTATTAACCCTCTGTATCGCTCTCCATTATCAGTAAGAGCATTGCCATCATTATCTTAAAAAAATATGGCCGAAAAATCCAACCGGCTGTTACCCCACACCAAACAGTACACAAACAAGGGCCCTAGGATTGGCCGTTCCCCAAATTCTGCTGTTTTGGATATTGTCAAAACCGTTCCTCTGATTGAAATATCGCCGACAGGCTTTCTAAGTGGAAATAATTGAATGTTTCTTAGTTTCTGCATGATAAAACTCCCACAGTAGCACTTTAAATATCCGAAAATAAAATTAGAGTAAGTTACCAGAAAAAAAAGTTATAAATTTTTTAAATCATCTAGGAACTTTTGGCCCCTTGTATTTATTATACACATTTAAACTTATATACGTTATGGCCTTTCTAATTATCATGCGGGCATAGTTGTTAGTGCATAAGCGTAGCGTTGCATTATGTCTCCGTAGAAATTTAAATAATAGTCTCTAAATTGTGCCTTATTATTTAAGTAAAAATACTGTTTATTAATCATTGTAAACATGTAATTGAGTTAAGTAGATACTTGTGGTATCGTGCGACTGATACACTGTCATTTCCTTTGTTGGGGCAACAGATAAAAGTTGGGACATAACTACTTTTGTAATATGTCAAAAGATGTGTTTATAACAGGCGTACTTTTATTTGTTGTTGTTTGTCAATAATGAAATGGCATTAAACTTGTATAAGCAAAATCTCCGATATTTTACCGAATAAACAAATAAACCTTAACAGATAGACACAGACAGACAGTGTAGATACCACAAATGTATCTACACTAAGAAAACAGAAGCTAAGGTGGTGGTCTGCAAAAGCTAAAATACTTAAAATGTAACTTAATAAAAAGTGCCATAAATTACTAAAATAAATTGCGCTTTCTGTTTACTTAAATAAAAACAAACTTGAAATTATTTATAACAATTTTCATTACAGGGTGTCCCACCGGGAACTGCCGCAATCGATTTCTTGAAAAGTACGCTTTGGAAAATTTTGAAAATCTGGTAACATTATAAAGTCAATGGGGGACATACAACTAAAATATTTTGACAGCTCTACCACTTCCGATTATACCGAAAGTTGATGTCAACTGCCTTATTTTAAATGGAACACCCTATATATTATTTAATTTTTAGATTCTGCGTAAAATTTTAAACAAAATTTATGTATCTAATGTTCTATACCGTTTTTGACTTATTTTAAATTTTATGTCAAATATGACGTTAGCAAGCCATTACTTAACCATCAATTTATTTTAAACAAAAGCCTTTAATATGAGTTGGGGTTGGGTTTCTTGTAACGAAAGAACTTCTTTAGTAGACTGTATCAATATTTTCACAATTAATAAACAGAGTGGCCAAAAATATTCATTAAACATTACTACGACAAAAATCTTAAAAGTTATTTTTTCAAATGGAAACCGCTATCTTTTATTACCCTATCCTATTAGGCATTAAAAATAAAGGTAAGTTTGTATATGGATATCTATTCCAAAAATTTATAGTTTTCGAAATATAATCTGGTTTAACCGGAAGTGATATAAATTTTCATCTTTTAAACGGAACACCCTGTATCTTTTTTAGAATTTGAATTTTACAGGTCATTCCTGATATAAAGCCTAAAATATACAGTGGTGGACAAAAGTATTGGCACAGTACATGTTTTCAAATTAAAAACATTTTATCTCGCAAACATAAATGCAGAAAATTGATTCATTAATATATTTTGAACCTCCAACTATACCCTTCATTTTTGATATAACAAAACAGTTATATACTCAAATGTTACAAACATTCTAATAAAAATATTAATTGATTATCACTTTAAGTGGACATAAGTATTGGCACTCTTAATAATTTATCAGTAAATTTTTTGTTCAAAAAATGGTAAATACACAAACAAATGAAAAAACATTCATATTGATTTGAACATACTTTCCATGCATTAGATGTTGTAGAATTTGTCGGTTAGCGTCGGCAGAATCTTGAAAACTAAACTATGGGTCGAAAAGGTCAAGAAACAACCATCGCCGAACGAAAAATCATTATTAATTTACATAAAAATAATAAATCATATTCGGAGATTGCCAGTATTGTCAAGAAAAGTCGTTTTACAGTTCGGAGTGTGATTAAGAGGTTTAAAGACAGCGATAATTTTAAAAATGCCCCACGATCAGGTCGTCCGTCTAAGCTGACAGAAAGAGAAAAAAGGAAAATTGTTAAGCAGATCAAAATAAATCCTCATTCTTCAGCTTCAGAAATAACAGCGATGTTGAGAGAAGAGGAAAATAAAGAAGTAAGTGCGAAAACGGTTCGTAGAGTTCTTCATGAAGCAGGTTATAGAGCTAGAGTTGCTAGAAAAAACCATACATCAGCAAGACCAACCAAAAAAGCGCTTAGATTTTGCAAAATCTGTATGTTGGTAAAACAAATGAGTTTTGGAATAAGGTAATATTCTCCGACGAAAGCAAGTATAATATTTTTCATTCAGATGGGAGGCAACTTGTATGGAGGAAACAAAATACGGAATTAGACGTGAAGAATTTACAACAAACTGTGAAACATGGTGGAGGCAGCGTGTTAGTTTGGGGGTGCATGGCGTCAGGTGGTGTGGGAAATCTAGTCTTTATTGACGGAATAATGGACAAAACAGTTTACTTAAATATTCTGAAAGATAATCTTAGGCAGAGTGCTGAAAAACTTAATCTGGTGGAAGATTATTACTTCCAACAAGACAATGATCCGAAACATACGGCTCATGTAGTTAAGCAATGGATAGTTTTTAATGTTCCTCACCAATTAAATACTCCTCCTCAATCTCCCGATCTTAACCCAATAGAGAATTTGTGGAATGAATTGGAGAAACGCATTAGAAAACACCACATTTCGAGTAGAAGTCAGCTTAAAGAGCTTCTCCTTCAAGAATGGAATTCTATTGGGCAAGAATTGACACAAAATTGGTTCATTCCATGCCAAAGCGCCTTGGAGAAGTAATTAAAAGGAAAGGACTCCCAACGAAATATTAGTTCATATGAAACTCTTTTATTTTAATTTACTGTGCCAATACTTTTGTCCACTTAAAATAAGAATTAAATTTTGATTTAAAAAACTTTTACTGTAAGTCAAAGAATTAAATTTTATTTTTGTATTAGAAATTATGGTTTTAATAGAAGGTTCAAAATAAATAATTGAATATATTTTCTGCATTTTTGTATGTGAGATATACTAGCCTTAAAGTTGAATACATGAACTATGCCAATACTTTTGTCCACCACTGTATTTATAACTTAACTCTTTCGGTTTTGGAGAAAGTGGCGTTTGAAAATATCCAAACGACAGCACATTATGCAGTTTTATGGGAAAACAAATAAACATTGCAACAATCTAAAATGCTTTAAATTGTTCTTTTAAAAGACTCTACCCTTAGAGATCATTATAATACTACTTCCTGTTTTAGCTGGAAGTGCTGTAAAATTTAAACTTCTAAGTACGATAACCCTGATAATTTTAATGGAACACTCTGTATATTTCCTGAGATTTAAATTCTTTAAGCTATTCCTGATATAAAACCTATAATATACCCATAACCTATCCTTTTTAGTTTTAGAGAAAACAGCGTTTGAAAGGGTCCAGACGACGACAAAATATCCATGAAACTGTCTATTGTGAGGTCGTTCAGACCTTTTAAACTCGTTTTCTCTAAAAGTAAAAAAGTTAGGTTATGGGTATATCATAGGTTTTATATGAGGAATAGCTTAAAGAATTTAAATCTTAGGAAGTATACAGTCACAGTCACTAAAATTATCAGGGTTATCATACTTGAAAGTTCAAATTTTACAGCACTTCCGGTTTAACAGGAAGTAGTATTATAATGGTCTCTAAAGGTAGAGTCTTTTAAAGAACTATTTTAAGCATTTTAAATTGTTGCAATGTTCATTTGTTATCCCATAAAACTGCATAATGTGCTGTCGCACAGTGGCAAATTATTAACATTTAGCTGGACATTATGAAAAATAACAATGTTTTTTAATTCTTTGGCCTTAGCATTATTTTATAGTGCATTCCACCACTGATTTAAATTTGCCATTTTTTTGGTGATAACAAAAGGCATACATTTTTTGCGGATTTCAAAGTAAGTATACATAGGAATGTCTTAAATCATGTATTTTTAGTGTTAAAATACGTGTGTAAAAGGTTAGTTTTACTGAAGTGCTAAATTAAATATTAAAGTTATTTATAATGAAAAGAATACCTGCAGGTATGTGCTAAATATTTCTAGTACTTGTTTTTTTGTTGTTTATTCCAGGCCTGTTTTACAATAATTAAATATAGTAGTAGTAAAATACATTTAAATTTTTTTCACACTATTTTATTTTCAAAGAAAGACATTTTGAGTCCCGCCAGATCCCGCGTAATTTTTTAAATAACAATATTAAATATACATTTCTACACTCGAATATATAAAAAAAATTTGCCCCAATCTGCCCCTTACCGTTTTATGATTGTTTTTAGTTCCTTGTGCTAAACCTCAAAGAAGTCTTCTTGAAGTATGGGTAGACGAGCCGAATAAAGACACAAAAAATGGGAGGATGTTTACTTGTATTCTGAATTACTTTGGCCTGAAGAATATAAATGAACAGATTGAAGGGGTGATAATGACTAAAATAGTCAGGCTTGCGAGTAAATTTTCCATTAAATGGTCCGACTACAATAGAACGAGGGATAAATTGCTAGCCAAAAATAGTGATTGGCTGAATAGCTGCATACTATTACCTGAGCTAGAGCCATATATACAGGGTGTTCAAAATCCACCTTCAACATCTAGTGGTCCAAGATCAAAAAAAATAATTGAAGAACTTAGTGAAAAGAGCGAACGACGAAAGGTACAACCATTATTGCAAAGTACTTCAACCGATGAATTAGTCTATGCTTTACAAAAAGTTTGTATGACGCTGGAAAACTTAATGCCGCACTGTTAAAAGAGGTTGTATCCGCTTCATCCAATCAGAGTCAGACTCTAAGGCTTAAAAAGGCTATTCAAGAAACGCGAGCTTCAATTGAAAAAGTATCTAAAGAAGAAGCTCTATAGCTACGTACTTGGATGGCAAATTGACTAAGAGGTCTTATATGGCTATATAGCAGAGACTTAAAAGTAAAGGATGCAAAGTTTTATCTTCCTATCCTTTTATAACTCAAGCAAAAAAATATTGTTATCCAGAAGACATTATTATAACAGAAATATCCGCAGAAGTAAGTTTTGCAGTCTTTGGTGGATTATACAACAAAGCGGCTTTTTGATGTGCAGTGGAAGGTATTGAAACAGTTTAAAGACCAAGTAAATAAGGAGGATTTTTTTAAAGCGGGGTTGCGATGGCACATCTGGCTTTAGCCAGTTTAAGCAAAATTTTAGCGAAGAAAATATACAACAAGATGACAGTGCAATGTTTGTATTATCTTTAGTGCCACTACAACTGTGTCATCTCAAAGAGGATTCTAGAATGTGCTTGTGGCCAAACCCTATACCATCAAGTAGGTATTGTCGGCCATTAAAACTTTTATTAAAGTCTGAATCATCGCAACTAATAAAGGATGAAGTGGCACTGGTGGAACAACAAATTAATAATTTAAAACCGGTAAAGATTCACATAGAAGAAAAATAAATATTAGTTTACCCTAAATTATTATTTACAATGGTTGATGGCAAAATTTGTACTTTCATTTTAGAAGTTTCGTCCCAAAGACGTTATGTATGCAATTGTTTTTTAAAAGGGATAAATAACCCTAAAAACTTAAAGAAAAAATTGATAATCCCGAAAACTGTCGTTTTGGTTTGTCAGTGTTACATCTAAGGATTCGTACTTTGAAATGTTTGCGTAAAAATTTAAAAAATGATTACGATTTTCAACTTTTCTAACATTCTTATTATTAACTTTAAAACTAAAAAAAAAACTTTTTCTTATTGTCCGCCAACTTTTGGGTTACCCTGTATAAACCAAAATATTTAAGGCCGCTTTTAATGACATTTTACCAAAAAATATACTTTACAAATATAGTACCGTTTTCTACTTTGTTTTATTTCATATACAATTATTATCATGATTTAAACAGTAAGATTAACTTTTATGTTATTTTCCTAAGAAAAACTGAAAATTACAGTTTTTTTATAAGTATTTGGTCAAAAAAGTTTTTATTTATACTATTTAAGACATGTTTAAATAAAAATTATTATTTTTAAATAAATGTTCTGATTTCTTTAATAAAATAATAAAGATTTTTTTTTTACTGGGCAACACTTACTTAATTTAACATGTAAAAAGGGTAATTTAGTCTAATTAATATATGTACCTACAATGTTTACAACCGAATGTATTTGCTTAATATCAAACAGATTTGTTTGGAAATAAACTTTATATTTTCTTCAAACTATTTTGTCCAGCTAGAATAGACGAATTTGCCACTGTGTGTCGTTTGGACATTTTCAAACGCTATTTGCTCCAAAACCAAAAGAGTTAGGTTATAAATATATTTAAGGTTTTATATCAGGAATAGCCGGTAGATTTCAAATTCTAAAAAATATACAAGGTGTTCCATTTAAAATATCAAAGTTTATATTACTTCCGGTTAAACGGAAAGTAATACACAGATGCTATTATCTCTGAAATTGGCATCGGATAATACAATATATTGTCCCTAAATCTGAAAACTGTACGGTTGCACTGAAGAAAATAAATTGCTGGAGAGATTTCGTTGTCACCCGGTATAACATTAAAATCGTATTTTTCAACTTACATTTCTTTTCTTCAAATATTTATTTTATCGAAACTATCAGTTTCAAAGTCCCTATATATATATTTTCGTATTTGTATAACTTTCTAGAAAAAATATTATAGTTTATTATAATAAAATAACAATAAAGTAACAACAGCTTTAAATATTAACACGACATTTTAAACCAGACATATTGCTACATAAACAAATCTGTGTTCCAGTTATGACTAGGAGTGTTTATTAGACACTATCAACCAGATACCACACGAATAAGAGGATGTGCTAAATTTAATGATTTAAACAGCAATGAGTCAGCCTAACATTGTTAATATTTTTACAGCCTTTGTTTATGTTTGTATAAATAATACAGGGTGGCCCACCATACTCGACACGGTCTGTAGCTGGATAACCATGGGGTTTTTAAAAAAGTAAATACTGAAACATATACAGGTCGGATAAGGCCACAGTATAAAATTATTTTACTCTATACAGGATGTCTCAAAAAAGTGTGACGTATCAAAGTTATATTTTTTTAAATGGAACACCCTATATTTTATAACGGTTTTAGATTCTACATAAAAAAATAATTTAAGTTTGTTAATAGTACAAAGTGTCTAATTTTATTCGTTTTTGTAATATTTGATTTTTTTCAAAATTCAGGGGTGCAATTAAATTAATTTTATTTTAACAATATAAACTCCTTAAACTTTAAAATTTGTTACAAGATTAGGAAAAGTCTGCCTTATCATACGTAGGTCATATCGAGATCATAGATTATACAGGGTGATCAAAAAATAATTTCAATTTTTTAGAAAGTCAAATAGCTATATCTCTCTTATTTTAAATGGAACACCCTATATTTTTTACACCACATGATGACAAACCAAATGCTCTTTTAAATGGTGTATAGGTTGCCTATACCTATCTTTTATACTTTTTAAGTAAATTCCGTTTTAACATATTTTTATTCCAAATGTCTATTTAAATGTAAGTAGGCTGTGATATAGCTATGCCTATTTACTAAACCGTTATTGCAAAATGTAAATTTGTTGGAAAAAGCACAAAATTAAAAGATTTTGTATTATCTGCCACTATTTTTAAAATTCACAGAAAAAAATTCATTAGTTGCTTATAATGCTACTTCCAATAACACTTATTTCAGCTGAATGTGGTAATGATAAAACTTGTGTTTTTAAACAATCCTAATAACGCCTCTGGTCAGTTATGACGACATTCTGTGACCTATAACTCGTTTCTTCCATTATCCATATTCACTGTGTCAAATTTTTTAAAGCAACTATTAAGGTTATCAGATGGTTTCTCCTGAATATTTTTCAGGATTAACTCTAGACTAAAGTAAACCATCTTTTTCACATCCTACCAGTAATATATCATCTTGCTGTTGTAGAAGAAGGGTTTTTATTTAAAATCATTGAAATTGCTTTTAAACTGACTAAAACACTAGTAATCAATAAATGGTCGTTGTTATTTCCTTAAGAAAAGATTAATGGCTGCTATGTCACAGCCAACTTTAATTTAAATAAACATTTGGACTAAAAATTTGTAAAAACAGATTTTACTAAAAAGCACAAAAGATAGGTATAGGCAACCTATACACCATTTGAAAGCGTATTTTATTTGTCATCGTGTGACGTAAAATAATACAGGGTGTTCTATTTAAAATAAGAGAGATATGGCTATTTATTTTTCTGAAAAATTGAAATATTTTTTGATCACCCTGTACAATATTTGATCTTGATTTGACTTACGTATGATATGGCAGACTTTTTCTAATCTTGTTACACATTTTAAAGTTTAAAGTGTTAAAAGTGTTAAAGTAAAATCCATTTAAATTTACCTCTGCATTTTTCAAAAAAGTCAAATATCACAAAAACGAATAAAATTAGACTAATACTATACAGG
The DNA here is from genome assembly GCA_014170235.1 of Listronotus bonariensis. Lineage (NCBI taxonomy): Eukaryota > Metazoa > Arthropoda > Insecta > Coleoptera > Curculionidae > Listronotus > Listronotus bonariensis. The sequence continues at coordinate 30,513 of JACEGR010007438.1, forward strand.
GTGTCCCAGATAAGAATGAACTCTATGGGGATCTCGGAAACCGTAAGAGATACGAAGTCGGTTAAATGGGAGAAAAGTTGTGCATTTATTCGCCGAACAATATGCCTTTTAGAAACTTTCAAAATTCCAGTACTTCCGAAGATATACGGAAAAAACCGAAATTTTGTAAAATAGATTTTATTTTTTCCTTACATTATTAGAAGAGATACCTCAAAATAGATTGCACATTTACATTGCCACTTTTTGTCAGCTACAAGATGGCGGTTTCAGATTTGACATCTAATGTTTCGTCTTCAGCTGACAGATGTCAACTTCATTTTTCTTATGGGCGCCATATTGGATTTTTACGTGAATAGGTAGTATTTTCCACTATGGTTTCAACGACGTATAACACTTAATATTTTTTACGACGTTTCGAGCTAAAAACCTTCATCAATGGTAGCTGATGATTATTGAGGAGAAACGAAACGTTTGATTACATGTCGAAACTCAAATAATGTGGCAAGAAAATGTAGAATTAATTTTTATCTATCGCTTTCAGTTGAAACCGAGAAATATCAATTAATGCAATTATTGGTGTTTGTCAGATAATATTCATTTCTTTTGTTTACTAAATGTTTAAAGCGATGTTATAAAAAAATTATTTTTCCTTATTTCGATTATCAATAATTAAACATTTACTGCAACTAATTGCTGCTCCGCATTTCAGCTCTTAATTCTTAATTTGTCTACCCCATCAAAAGAACATCCTTTTAGCTATAGCATATACAGGCGGCTTTGGAATTAAACAATTGCTAGTGTTTCGATCTGTCACTTGTGAAATCGACATTATTCATTTGCAAATGTCAATCTGTGTTGTGTTGTGTTATTTTAAACCGTTGAATTATACAAATAAAAGAGATGGCACATTATTCGAATGAAGAAAAATTTGACATGATTTGTTGTTATATCGAGAGTAACAAAAACGGTGCTCAAGCAGAGATGTCTTATTTTCAAAAATATCCTGAACGGCGGTCAACCTGGACGGTCCATTTATAGACGATTAGTCGAAAACTTAAAGAGCATGGCGCATTTGACAAACCAGTATTACATCGTAAAACAAACCATGATCCCTGAACAGGTTATGACAGTGTTGCTGGCTGTTGAAGAAGATGATTCTATAGGGCTTCGCATTATTGAAAATGAACCATGGTGTTAGGAAATCTGTGAGTCAAAGAATTCTATTCAAGAGCAGGATATCGCCCATATAGATATCGACATCTGCCAGGCATTGCATCCTGGAGATAACAGAGCGCAGACTTGCTTTTTGCGTGTGGTTCACTAGACAATGTGGTGAAAATCCGGAATTCCCTCATAAAATTCTCTGGACTGATGAAGAGTTATTTTCTCAAATAATGGAATGTTTAATAGAAAAAAATAGACATTATTGGTCAACGAATAATGAAAGTCGATATCGAATATCCAGGTACCGAGAACCGTTTTGGAACAAATGTCTGGTGTGGTATTTTTGCAAACCGAATCATTGGACCCATATTTTATGAAGAAACACTCAATTCCGAGAGATACGGGCAATTGTTAATGAATGAAATAGAAGACGCTTTAGATGACCTTCCTCTACAAGTAACAAACCAGATGTGGTTTCAACAGGATGGGGCTCCTCCTCACAATTCACGAAATAATATGGAATATTAAGAAACCGCTTTGAAAATAACTTAATTGCCACTCATGGTCCGATAATTTGGCCTCCACGGTCCCCAGATATCACACCTCTGGATTTTTTTCTATGGGGGTACCTTAAAAACGAAGTCTACTGGAAAATTTTTCAAAGCACCGAAGAATTAAAAGCTGAAATACGAACAGCGATTAGAAAGATAACACCGGGCATGTTAGAAAATGTAATGAGAGAAATTGTTTATCGTTGTTATTTATGTTTGGAAAATGAAGGAGGTATTTTTGAAAACCAGAAAGAATTTTTTGTGGATCATTGATATTGAATTAGATAAAGTGTTATTGTTCATGAATTTGCATTATTATTAAATGTTGTTTTACTTTGTAGTGAGTGTTTATTTGTTGTTAATTGAAACAAGAAAAATATTGATTTCATAACATCACTTTTATCTGACAAACACCAATAATTGCATTAATTGATATTTCTTGGTTTCGATTGAGAGCGATAGATAAAAATTAATTCTACATTTTCTTGCCACATTATTTGAGTTTCGACATGTAATCAGACGTTTCGTTTCTCCTCAATAATCATCAGCTAACGTCGTAAAAATATTAAGTGTTATACGTCGTTGAAACCATAGTGGAAAATACTACCTATTCACGTAAAAATCCAATATGGCGCCCATAAGAAAAATGAAGTTGACATCTGTCAGCTGAAGACGAAACATTAGATGTCAAATCTGAAACCGCCATCTTGTAGCTGACAAAAAGTGGCAATGTAAATGTGCAATCTATTTTGAGGTATCTCTTCTAATAATGTAAGGAAAAAATAAAATCTATTTTACAAAATTTCGGTTTTTTCCGTATATCTTCGGAAGTACTCGGAATTTTGAAAGTTTCTAAAAGGCATATTGTTCGGCGAATAAATGCACAACTTTTCTCCCATTTAACCGACTTCTGTATCTCTTACGGTTTCCGAGATCCCCATAGAGTTCATTCTTATCTGGGACACCCTGTATACAAACTTGAGTTATTTTTTAAAGTAGAATCTAAAACCGTCATAAAATATAGGGCGTTCCATTTAAAAAAATATAACTTTGATACGTCACACTTTTTTGAGACACCCTGTATAGACTAAAATAATTTTATACTGTGGTCTTATCCGACCTGTATATGTTTCAGTATTTACTTTTTTAAAAACCCCATGGTTATCCAGCTGCAGACCGTGTCGAATATGGTGGGCCACCCTGTATACCGAGTAATATACAAAATAAAAATTTTACATATTAGTCTCTGATTTAAATATACAGATATTTAGTAACTCAAGCAAATAAAATTTAATGGGTGATTCTCGAGGGTGCTTCTGCAATGAAAATTAGGAAAAAACTTCATATGAGCTTATCGTCGGTGCAAGTCTCAAATCTGATATGTGACATGCTTATCCTATGGCACATATCAGGTTTGGCAATCGCACCGACGTTATGTCATAAACCTCTTAGTTTTTGAAATATAGGGTGTTAAAAACTTTTATACCAATTCAGATATTTTTAAAAAATTTAGCACACGCGTCCTATGCATCAGAAGACATTTTTACCAGTGTCGGCCATAAGGAGTTTAATTTAAATATGTTTTAAGACAAAAATGGTACGCCACTGCACTTTTCTAAACTAAAAATATTTTTTAAATTTCCCATTTAGTTTGGAACAATTTTTTTTTATGATTTTTTTTGTTTGATGTACGTTCTCCCTTTCTAATTAAAGATATGCATAAAAAAGGCAAATATTTTTGCGGCATATTTAGTTAGAGATCCCTGGACCATTTTTCCAAGTCATTACAAAACAAGCTTATTTTTCGTGAGAAGCTTTATTTTGACGAGACAACCAACTCTTTTCCTTACAACAACTTTCGGTGGTGGAAGCTTACAGGGGTAGTAGAGATTAAATATTTGGATTTGATAAATATCAAAAACCAACATAACATACCTCGTGATTTGTAGGACAATGTAGGTGTTAAATTATATAAATATTATTTAATAACAGAAATAAAATCAGCTGGTTAGTAGTAATTTTTCACGACATCGTTAACCATACATGCTGGTGGTAGGGGACTCTTTGATGAAACCTTACATTTTGTGAGCGTCTCGTCAAAATGAAGCTACTCACGAAATATTAGCTTGTTAGTAATGACTTGGTCCAGGTATTCCTAACTAATTTTTTTATTTAATTATTGGAATTATTAATTCCAAAGCCGCCTGTATATGCTATAGCTAAAAGGATGTTCTTTGATGGGGTAGACAAATTAAGAATTAAGAGCTGAAATGCGAGCAGCAATTAGTTGCAGTAAATGTTTAATTATTGATAATCGAAATAAGGAAAAATAATTTTTTAAAACATCGCTTTAAACATTTAGTAAACAAAAGAAATGAATATTATCTGACAAACACCAATAATTGCATTAATTGATATTTCTGGTTTCAACTGAAAGCGATAGATAAAAATTAATTCTACATTTTCTTGCCACATTATTTGAGTTTCGACATGTAATCAAACGTTTCGTTTCTCCTCAATAATCATCAGCTACCATTGATGAAGGTTTTTAGCTCGAAACGTCGTAAAAATATTAAGTGTTATACGTCGTTGAAACCATAGTGGAAAATACTACCTATTCACGTAAAAATCCAATATGGCGCCCATAAGAAAAAATGAAGTTGACATCTGTCAGCTGAAGACGAAACATTAGATGTCAAATCTGAAACCGCCATCTTGTAGCTGACAAAAAGTGGCAATGTAAATGTGCAATCTATTTTGAGGTATCTCTTCTAATAATGTAAGGAAAAATAAAATCTATTTTACAAAATTTCGGTTTTTTCCGTATATCTTCGGAAGTACTCGGAATTTTGAAAGTTTCTAAAAGGCATATTGTTCGGCGAATAAATGCACAACTTTTCTCCCATTTAACCGACTTCGTATCTCTTACGGTTTCCGAGATCCCCATAGAGTTCATTCTTATCTGGGACACCCTGTATACAAACTTGAGTTATTTTTTAAAGTAGAATCTAAAACCGTCATAAAATATAGGGCGTTCCATTTAAAAAAATATAACTTTGATACGTCACACTTTTTTGAGACACCCTGTATAGACTAAAATAATTTTATACTGTGGTCTTATCCGACCTGTATATGTTTCAGTATTTATTTTTTAAAAACCCCATGGTTATCCAGCTGCAGACCGTGTCGAATATGGTGGGCCACCCTGTATACCGAGTAATATACAAAATAAAAATTTTACATATTAGTCTCTGATTTAAATATACAGATATTTAGTAACTCAAGCAAATAAATTTAATGGGTGATTCTCGAGGGTGCTTCTGCAATGAAAATTAGGAAAAAACTTCATATGAGCTTATCGTCGGTGCGCGTCTCAAATCTGATATGTGACATGCTTATCCTATGGCACATATCAGGTTTGGCAATCGCACCGACGTTATGTCATAAACCTCTTAGTTTTTGAAATATAGGGTGTTAAAAACTTTTATACCAATTCAGATATTTTTAAAAAATTTAGCACACGCGTCCTATGCATCAGAAGACATTTTTACCAGTGTCGGCCATAAGGAGTTTAATTTAAATATGTTTTAAGACAAAAATGGTACGCCACTGCACTTTTCTAAACTAAAAATATTTTTAAATTTCCCATTTAGTTTGGAACAATTTTTTTTATGATTTTTTTGTTTGATGTACGTTCTCCCTTTCTAATTAAAGATATGCATAAAAAGGCAAATATTTTTGCGGCATATTTAGTTAGAGATCCCTGGACCATTTTTCCAAGTCATTACAAAACAAGCTTATTTTTCGTGAGAAGCTTTATTTTGACGAGACAACCAACTCTTTTCCTTACAACAACTTTCGGTGGTGGAAGCTTACAGGGGTAGTAGAGATTAAATATTTGGATTTGATAAATATCAAAAAACCAACATAACATACCTCGTGATTTGTAGGACAATGTAGGTGTTAAATTATATAAATATTATTTAATAACAGAAATAAAATCAGCTGGTTAGTAGTAATTTTTCACGACATCGTTAACCATACATGTTGGTGGTAGGGGACTCTTTGATGAAACCTTACATTTTGTAGGCGTCTCGTCAAAATGAAGCTACTCACGAAATATTAGCTTGTTAGTAATGACTTGGTCCAGGTGATTCCTAACTAATTATTTTTATTTAATGAGGCGAAAATTGTACATCAAATAAAAGTCAAGAGATCAAAATTTATTCCTAACTAAATGGGATTTTATTTAATAAAATGCAATGAAGTACCATTTTTTCTTTAAAAATATTTACCTTAAACCCTTATGGAAAAAAATGTTATCTGATGCATAGGACGTGCCTAAATTCTTTAAAATATTGCATATTTAACATGCTGATAAAATTATTTTCTTCTTGTAGCATAAGGAAATTATAAGAGTTATCATGGAATAGCCGATTTAAGGACAGTCATGCGAAAACTCCCAATATAATTTTATTCGTTTCTCGTTGAAATACCACATTAGTCATTTCAGTAAACGTGTCTCCCCACCGCTGATGTCACACGAGGCGAGGCTTCACCGACGCATTTGGAGTGTACTGGAAAAACACAAACCTGCCGCAAGCGTACAATTTAACTATGGTTTCTCGTATCCGTAGGTACGTTACTTTATGCTTGTAGGTATGCCAAAAATATCTTCTGACGCAAAGGGCGCATCCTCCAAATTTCTTAAGAATATTTGCATTTGTATAAAAGTTATTTTAATAAAACATTTTTTTTTTAAATTTTAACACACAACATAAATATAATCTTGAGCATATTTTTTTAGGCTCACCCTATGGCAATATTTTTGTTAAAAATATAATATTTGAAATAAAACAGTTTTTACCAAAAAAACTCAAAAATTTTTTTTTTTTTTCAATTATAATCTTTCTTTTTAAATATGCCTTTTAATCGGATTTTTTGTTTAGTCACAAATTATACCTATTTATTAGCATATTTTTTTTAAATTGCGTTTTTCTTTTCATTCATGTATATTTCTTAAAATAAGACATATTTTTGCATCGAGTTTTGTATTAAAATTGTATATTTTTGATCTGAGTTTTTAACTTAACTTGTTTTTGAAATGATTCAATTAGAATAAATATAAAAATATTAAACCAGTGAATAAAACTGACAATTACAAAAAATATATAAACCAAACATGAAAACAAAATTTGGGTTAAATTTAATAGCGATTAAAATGAATTATGATATTTCTGCAGCGTGTTTGTTTGGGGTCGTTGATTACGACGTCCATGGCGACTGCGATTGAAAGTAAAACCATGTAATAATTTAATCAAGAAAAAGGGGTAAAAAAATAAATAAAAATGTTTTTAAAAAGTATTTATATTGTGTAACAAATTAAATTTAAATAAAAAATTGGGAAATTGTTAACCAACCGGACCCACCGCCGATTTTAAGGGGGTTAAGGGTTTCAGCGTCAAAACAAACACCCTTTTTGTGAATTATTTTTTAGATTTGGATTAAACAAATTTATTAAAACCTTTTGTACAATATTAAGTATAGTTTTAAAAATATTCTGTAATTTTTCATCAGAAAATATTGAAAAACAAGCCGGTGACAGTTTGTCCCAGAACGTTAAAAAAACAATTTGTGGTGTTCATTGTCCAGTAGTTTTTAACTGACAGCGAACATGGTAGTTTTGAGAAAAACGCGTTTGAAAGGTAAAAATGTGAAGAAAATTTTTTAACATAGAATAATCGATCGACAAATGTAAAATATGTCTGTATAGATTTATTTATTATTCTCAAAACACCATTGTGGACCATAACCATAGAAGTGAATAAGCGGTACACCTCCTCGACAGCTGCATTGCCATCCCGAACGCCCGTAGCTGCCAGAGCTAACAGGATACTAACGAAACAATAACTTCAAGAGTTTTGCTCAGATCAACTTAAAACTTTAAGAATATATTCTTAAAATTTTAACAATAAGATAAGACAACAAAAAAATCGATTTTCTGAAAATACAAACCCTTACCCCCTCTTAATGAAATTGGGTATACGGGGTTTTTGGGGCGCTGATTACAAATCTGAAAGAATTTTTTCAGAAACGATTTATTCTCGAGATATTTATTATCAGACTTGAATGGAAAACTAACCTAAATTTACCATATTTCCTCTTCATTTTGCACTCAATTTCTTGATTTTAAGCTAAACTGGTACTCATTATTTGTTTTTCCCTCTTAAAACTCCATTTTTCTACCCATTTTACCCGTTTTTTTCCATAAAATTGCAAAGTTTAACTTTAAATCATTTCAATCGCAGTAGCATTGGCGCCGCCAAGGCTGCTGCAATTGAAAGTAAAGCTTTACAAATTTTCGGAAAAAAGGGTAAAATTAACAAGAAAAACGGGTTTTTGGAGGTGGAAATTAAATATTAGGTGCCAATTCAGCAAAAACTCAAGAATTGGATGCAAAAAGAAGGGGGAATATGGTGAAATTAGGTTAATTTCCTATTCAAGTCTGATGATGAATATCTCGAGAACAAAACGTGTCCGAAAAAAAAGTTTTAGATTTGGAATCAGGGCCCCAAAAACCCCCTATACCAAATTTCATTAAAATCGGTGATGCGTCCGGTTTGTAAACAATTACCAAAAATTTTGTGAAAAAAAGTCTCTAGGTTAGTTTATTTTTCAAGTTTGATAATTAATATCTCGAAAACTACGTTTCCGCTACTAGCATCAGTGGTATATGTATATTTAGTGTGGGGTGTGGGTTTCCCAGTTTTTAGATATATTCACTTGAAAATATTATCTACGCCAGTGTTAAAAGTGCCTAAAGCCGCGTCCTCTACTCAACACTGTTATCAACAACGTTATTTAACATGTTTTTAAAATTTTTATAAAAAACAACAAGTTATTTGTTTCTTCAACAAGTTATTTATATTTACTGGTCCAAATTAACGTTTTGGCATCAAAATTTACACAGTAGTGTCTAGTTGTTGTTGGAATGGACTACAAAAACTTTGCTTTTGCCCTAATTTGAATATTTAAATGAGAACGTTTTAAAGCTGTCAACAAGTATAGAAATATGTATCAGCAACAAGTTTTTGTAATGTTGCTAAGTGAGGACATGGCTTAGTATGTACTCACTTAGGTATTCTTTGTTGGTAATTTGATTGATTAAATTTGTCTAAATACCTAAATGTACTTATAAATAAGTAGGTAACAAATGTAACAATTGTTTTTGCAAATCATAAACAATAAAACTTTTATACAAGCTATCTTTTATAACAATGAGCAATTAAAGGGGCTACTTTCAAAATGTACAATCTTCAAAATTAGATTGTAATGTTATATCAAATGAAAAATTAACAAAGAACGTATACATTGAATGTAATGTGTTCTTTCTTAAGTTTCAACACTGTGCTCGACACTGTGTTATAAATGTAGTTATGGCCTGAAAAGGGATTTATTTAAATTTAGACCTAAAAATACAACTAAGTATTGGGACATTTATCTCACTATTGTATTAAAAATTATAAATGGAGATTGTAGGCTTTGAAACTAGGCCCCTCAATTATAAAATCACCATTTTTTATAACTCAAAAAAAGTTTATCTCAATAAATAATTGGCAGCCAATAAAAAAATGGAAACAAAGAAACAAATTAAAGAAGTAACATTAATAAATGCACAAATAACAAAAAACAACGTGTGTTTTGTAGCGTTTTTACCGAGCTTTTCACACTTTTTAAGATAAAAGGTTACACATTTCAATGCCAAGTAAATTGTAGTACCCTTAAGTATTTAAAGACTTAAAACTACTTTATTAGTAATGTATTTTTAAGCAGCCGTAAGTTTTGTTACTATTTTTTAAATAATAAATACCTACCTACCAATTTTGCCCTCAGGGAATCCTGTAAAAACAGTTAACTAAGCTCCAAAACATAAAACCTTTGTTCCTTAAAAGTAGCATAAATAGCACACTATGTTTATATTCACTTTTATACACATAAAACACTAAACAAAATTACGTAAAAATAAATTAATTAAAAAAAAAAATAACGTCTGCCATCGAATCACAAACACAACTTCTGACAACTAACATAAACACGAACATGACTCGGTCTGTTCGAAAAATTCGAAATAACCTTGTACATATATTTGTTAAGTGAACAAGGCAACGTTGCAGGTGGGCTTGAATCATGGTATGATAATAAGGAAAGTCAAAAGAAATTATAAAACACTTAAAAACTAGGTGACATAATTAATTAAACCCAAAAAATCTATAAATATATTATTTTCTTCCATCGCTATAAGGAGTGTTATAAATGGCAAGAAATCAATAAGAGTTGACTATGTTTAAGGTAGTCGCACACCTGTATATACATTTTTGTGGCGCAACTTTTATCGTAATTTTTGTGTAAACATAAAGCTTTATAAATTATCCCGCTATAAAAAGTTGCGCTACAAAAGTTTACATGTAGTATCTTAGAGATGGTCTATATTTGTTCACTTTATTTTGATTATAAAAACAACATACATCTTGCCATATCAACCATAGTTATAAAATTAGTATTAAGATCGACAAAGTCAAAATGAAATTATTAAAACTACGTGTCCCAAGCTTTTTTTATATTCTTATAAAGCCAGAAATGAGATGTACATAAGAGTACAAGTAATGTATTTTAGATAATTTAAAATTGTCGAAACTAGTTAAATATTTCAAAGTTTAGGTAATTTCTTATAAAAAAATCCAAAATATATCCAAAGTCAAAACTCCTTTATTATAAAAGTGTCATAATAATGTGTAAAAATTTTTTACGCTCTCTTGCCCTTTTATCAAAATTAACATATTATTGCCAATACCAAAAACAAGCCTTTAAGAAGAACAAAGTGCTGGTGCCTAACCAAATAAAAAAAATCGCAGCAAGAAAAAATCCACGCAAGAAATCTTTCAAACTGTAAAATCAGATTTATGAATAATAGACAAATAATAGACTTCTACAGCGTTGCCGCAAATGTATTTAATCATTTAGGTTCCGGCTATTAATAAGTATACAATCAAGAACCAGGGTTGCCAGACGTTTAATAATTATGCTTTTTGTACGATAATGAAAAGTGTAAGTACGAAGTAGGACAGCACCAATAAATTATTTGAAAGGGTAAGAAGAAAAAGGGTCCAAATGACAATTTGCATATAAATTGATTGAGTACAAGTTTGGATAGTTAAAGTTAAAAAATATTTGGCAAGAAAGAAATGTAAATAATATTTTAACTACTTTATTTTTTGATATAAAAAACATTTTAAAACATTATTACAGCTTTTCTAGAAAAAACTGAGTTTAATAAAGTTAAATATGTATTTCGGGAATACAAATTTATTACTTAGACTCTTTTGCTTATTATCCCTTCATTTACAGTTTTATCATCAGTTCTACCAATTATAAAACGGTATCAACCAAATGGTTATGTTGACGATTAATTCAGGTATTAAACGTCAAAGTTATCACTAAGTATTACCGCGGTTAAACAAAAATACAATATCGACGTAAGATGTATCTACAGTTATAATTATAAACAAAGGCGTGTACAAAGGATTAGAAAGCGAAATATTTTTTCTAATTTTGAATGTTTGAAGGAGGATATCACATGCCAAGGGTTTTTAAAAAATTTAGCATTAAGCCGGCTGTCCATGAGATCAGTTTTCCGCTCGCGGATGATAATTCAGCATGGTGATTGGTTAGTGCAAATTTAAAATGCGTTTCCCGCCATTTTCGACGCGGATCCGCAAAAAGTTAAGATGAACTTTACTTTTTGCATTTTCCACTAGATTGTGCGGATTTTTAAATTAATAGTGAGGAACTATAACCTTGAACTAGTTGATGAGATTGACGAGTTGTTGCTTGAAGATAAGACAAGACGTTAAAGATCCATTTTAAATAAAAAAGTGTTATGGACGACATTAACTACACTTATTTTAATTATTTGCTACAGTATGATATTTGGCGGAAAAAAAATATATTTATCCTACTTTCAATACTTTGATCGACAAAGACAAAAAGGAGGCATAGGTTTTGGGTTTGAAAATTTTTTTAGAAAGAAAAGTTCATAGCCAATATTATACTTTATTAAAGGAGTTAAGACAACATTATGATGAAAAACACTTCAATTATTTAAGAATGTCAAAGGAGCATTTTGATAAATTGTTACAGGAAGTTGAGTCAACTATTAGCAAGTCCCACACAGTTCGTGAGCCAATAACTGCAGGCGAGCGTCTAGCTTGTACTCTAAGGTAAATAGGTAGCAAAAAAGTGTATGTGGTAAATAAAAGACCAAGACAAGCTATTAACCAAAGTTGCCTAATTTACTGGATTTATTATTATCCATTATGCAATCCACTTGCCATACCACAGACAGATGATGACTGACATCTAGTGAACTTCACAACCGTAGTATCAACCAAAGAAAATTCTAACATAAAATTACCATATTCAAAACAAAACGCTTTAATATTTTCCGATACAATGGACGTATCAGCGGATTTTCTGCGCGTATTTTTAATACGCGGGCGGATGATAATTCAGCGTTGTGATTGGTTAGTGTAAATGTAAAATGCTTTTCCTGCCAATCACAACGCTGAATTATCATCCGCTAGCGGAAAACCGCTCTCATGGACAGTAGGGCGTTTACGCCGTGTACTAGGTGAACGCGGGTACGAGCAATGCGCAAAAACGCACTCATCGCACTCTATTGCAGTATGTGCGTTTTAACATAGGCGGGAAATTTAAGTACGATATTTTAGTTTCAAAACAATGTCTTCTACATCAACTTGTTTAACTTTATTTACAGAAAATAGTGCGTATTGAAATTAAGATTAAGAAAAACGTGAATATAGAAAAACACTTATTGAATCCATAGAAATAGGTCCGTTTTCGGTTAATTTCATCGCTTCTATCTTGAATTGCGAGCAGATGAAAGTGTTTTTCGTCAGTACACTAGAATGACAATAAAGCATAAAGCATCTCATTCTTTATCAACAATAATTATACCCGATCCTTGTAACGTGTTTTTTTTCTTATTCCATAAACCATTTCTACTTTGCACTTTAAAAATAAATGCATCCATCGCAAAAATTGGACAAGAACTGCGATGAAAAATAAAACAGGTTTTAGAAGTCATTTATGTAACAAGTGCATAAAGTGATTTTTACGAATGGAAAGTTTGACAGCACGAAGCGTTAGGCGAGTGCGGCAATCCCATGAGTAAAAAAACACTTTATGCATGTTACATACTATATTTGTTCCACGACTGTATAAAAATTTATAAAACTTTTTAATTTCAATGTTTGCAGCACAGCCATTATATTGCAACAAAAAAATCATAGTCAGTCACAGAAGTCGCTTTTAAAAAAAAAGTAATATAGGTTACCTCTCCTTTTAATACTTGTACGCTTTTTTTATGAACATAACTGTACAATACGCAATAAGATTATTGAATACCAACGAATGTGTTATTAATCTGGCAACACTGGTACCCATAAAAACAAAACCGACAGTTGACAGATAATCTGATGTCAGAGTTTTTTTGGTTTTATTAATTGTCTGATTCGATTGATTAATTGATGTTGATTAGTTAAGTCTCAATAATTTTTTAGATAGTTTAATAACGTGTAAATTATGGCATTAACAGAAAATGAAAAAAATCTGACAAAAAGAAAAACCCCTTACGAAAGTGGTTATTCGGCGACTACCGCCTACTATGACCCAAGAACAGTTTCTAAATCAAGTATCCCCAGTTCCTGAATACAATTACATTTACACTGTTAAAGGGGATATGAGTTTGGGCGAAAATGCTTTTCTAGAGCTTACATTAACTTTGTATGCCCTGAGGATGTTTACAGTTTTAAAGAAAGGTTTGACAACTATGTGTTTGTTGATAGTAAGGGCCATGAATATCCCGCAGTTGTTGAATTTGCCCCATTTCAAAAGATTCCGAAAAACGTGGCAAAAGCAGAATGGATCCTAAATGTAACTCTGTTGAATCAGATTCATATTATTTAGAGTTTGTAGCCAATCTAAATAAACCCATAGAGCAAGACGCAAAACCTGAATACACTTTGCAATTAAATGAAAGAAATGATGAAAAGAAAGATACCACCACCCCTCTTTTAGAGTACATTAAAAATAAAAGAGCCCAACGACTTAAAATAAGAGAAGTAAGAAGGGAGGAGCGTGAAAGAAGGAAAAAAGAATTTGATAGAAAAAAGAATATGGTAAATATGAATCAAAATATTACGATGAGAGAAAATATGAAGAAAAATCCCCAGCCAAGTCCTATAGCAATAAGTTTCACTCTCCTAAATCACCTAAGAGTGAAACATTCATTGAAAAAACTAAAACTGAACAGGCAGATGAGAAGTCTCCAAAAGAAAAACCCCATCTGAAGGAAAAGGTAAGGAAAAAAATATGAGGAAAAAAGAGAAAAAAAGAAATCAAACCAAGGTTTCCCAAAAAGGAATATACTGATAATCGTGACTATAAACGTGATGACTATAGTCATAGGGAATTTAGGTCAAAAAATTTTGATGAATATAAAAAGGAAGATAGTAAAACATATCCTAAAAAAGTTAAAAAATATAGTGAAAAACGTGAAGAAAGAAAAATTGAAGCTCAAAAAGCAGAACAAAGAAAACTTGAACAGCAAGTAAAAGAATCTAAGGAAATAGGTAAGAATGAAGAAAAATCTTTAAAAGTGGAAACAGAACAATTACAAAACACAAGTTTTGAAATTAACGAGTCAGTAAAAATGGAAAAGGAAACACCAACAACAAAGACACAAGAAAGCAGTGAAGAAACATCAAAAATTCAGACACAAACTTCCACAGAAAAGGAGACAGAAAAAGATGATAAAAAGAAAGAAAGTGAAGACAAAAGGGAATCTAGTTCATCAAGAAGAATTCGTAATAAAGATCGTCCAACAATTCCTTTATACCGACCAGGAATGCTGTCCAAAAAAAGCAGAATGATCCTGAAGATACCTTAAAAGCTGAGGCAAAACCAGAAATAAAAACTGAAGCCAAAAAGGAATAGGTCTCTTTAGTTAACTACCTATATTTGTAATTTATTTTTAATTTGTAATAAATTTATTTAGTTAAAACATTATTTATTTATTAAATAACGTTTAGTATAATAATATTATCAGTCTGTTTCTGTTGAAATTAATAATCCTTAAACCATACCCTTTTTACAATAATTATTCGAATTATCTGAAATTTACCTTAAAAATACCCTATATTTTGAAGCGTGGTGGAAAATTACAGTATCAAAGAGGCATACTTTGTTAGCTGCTTTCAGCACCTGTAAAGTGTTTTGGTTTTTTTCACAGATAGGTGACATCACTAGAGTGATTGTTAGCGACCTCCAGAGACGTCCAACCATCACCAATTATAATATTAAATGGTGACAACTTTGACGTATGATGCATTGTTTAAACGTCAACGTAACCGATTGGTAAAGACCGTTTTAAAATTGGTTCTTCGCCTAAAATTGATGCATGTCTAGCTAACTCTGTAGAAAAGGAAATTTTGCGGAAGTTATAAAACGCGAGACAATTTAGAAATTTACCATTTCTTAGGTTATATGTAATCACAAAACAGAAATATGTAATGTTTTATTATTTTTACGCTTTTTACTGTAATTTGTCATTGGCACTTTTATTTTTCGATGCTCATCTTATTGACGTCACTTCTGTAGACAAACTGGTTAGGTAAGACAAAAAATATGCCTCAACCGCAACTTCAAAAAACCTAACCTAAATAGTTTTTCCTTTTTATTTATTTTATATATTTATTTAAGCCATGTTTTAAAGGAAAATGAATATAATTTTACAAAAGATAAAACAGTTTTGCCAATATAGTTATAAAAGTTGTAATTTTTCTGATAACGGATCAATTTTTAGTAATAAAAACCCCTTGGAGAGTTTTGTTTTTTGGAAGTGATGAGTTTTCGTTATACAGTTTAAAAGCATTATTTAATGAACAGTAAGTATTTTCTTTTAAATAGGTTATTTTATATGAATAACAGCAAAGTTACAAGGTTTTCTTTGCAGGAAAATCATAGGAAGTACTTTAAAAAAGTAGATATAGTAACAAATTCGAGAACCAATCCAGTGGGGAAATTTGCAGAGGAAAATAAGTTGCATATTTATAAGTGGCCAACAACTGTAGGAGAGACTGATTATGATTTAGGAGTAGTTGTGTCATTTGGGCATTTAATTCCTCAATCTATTATTAAACAGTTTCCTTTGTAAGTCTGCATATCAAAGCAATAAAATTCCTTATACAAAGTTTTTATTAGCTATTTATAGTATAAACTATAAGTAAAATTGTTTAAACTTTTTTATTAAAGAATTTGGTAATTTTCTAGAAACTGGCTGTAACTCCGATTTTGACGAAATTTGGTATACGGGGCTTTTGGGGCGCTGATCACGAATCTGAAAGAATTATTTGGCGGTCGCGTTTCGTTCTCGAGATATCCATCATCAAAATTGATATTTGAACTAACCTTATTTTCACTATATTCCCTTCTTACACAATTCTTGATTTAAAGCTAAAATGTCACACAATATTTGATTTTCACCTTTAAAACCTCGTTTTTACGTTTACATTATTTTTGAATTAAACTGCGTGGCTTTTCTTTGATAATCCGGCAACCATACTTACACATAGGGCTTCATGGCAAACTGGGATTAAAATGATTCAAAGTACCTATAGCTATGCAGTTTAATGCAAAAATAATGTAAAAACGTAGAAAAATGGGGTTTTAAAAGGTGAAAATCAAATATTGTGTGACACTTTAGCTTTAAATCAAGAATTGTGTGCAAAAAGAAGGGGAATATAGTGAAAATAAGCTTAGTTCAAATTTGAACTTTGATGATGGATATCTCGAGAACGAAACGCGACCGCCAAATAAATCTTTCAGATTCGTGATCACCGCCCCAAAAACCCCCGTATACCAAATTTCGTCAAAATCGGAGTTGCAGCCGGTTTCTAGAAAATTACCAAGAATTTTGCTATTAAAGACAAATATTTTTTAGAGGTATGCTAAATGTTCATGCTAGTCTTTTACCAAGATGGAGAGGTGCAGCTCCCATAATTTATGCTCTTGCTAATGGTGATACAGAAACGGGTGTTACAATTATGAGAATTAAACCCAAGCACTTTGACATAGGAGAAATACTTAATCAAGAAAAAGTAAACATTGATCCAGAAATGGACATGCCAGATCTGCATCAAATACTTGGAGAACTAGGGGCTAAGTGCCTTTTAAAAACTATACAAAATTTAGATAAGCAACTTGCAATGTGCAAACCCCAGCCTGAAATGGGAATCACTTATGGTAAGATTTATTTGCAATAATTTTAATGAAACTGAGTAATTTAAAAATTATTTGCATGACGGGCAAACTCTACAGTTATTTAGATAATGCCTTATTTATTATGGTTATATAAAATTTATAATTTATTAACATTTAACATAAATAGAGTCGTGCAGGGTCAGTGTTAAAACTAGACGAGCCAATGTCCACAAAAAACAAAACAAGCTTAGGTCACTACTTAACAACACAACAAACTTCCCAATGGGGTGTCACATATTATACTGTCCTACAGTATAATAGGCCATAAATGGTGGAATGACATTGATTTAAGAGGAAAAGGCCTGGTATAAGTGGACTCATTTTTAAAATTAATAATTGCAATTTCGATATACAGAGGTTTGTAGAAGCGCTGATCAAGAATTTGAGTTTTTTTTGTTTTTGAGATATCCATCATCAAATTTGAAAATCAAATTAATTTTATTTACTCTATATTTCCCCTTCTCTTTGCACAAAATTCTTGATATAACACTAGATCGACACACAAGATTTTAAAATACCTTTTAAAAATCTGTTTTTTATTAATTTTACACCTTTTACCATTAAACTACAAATTTAATATTTTACTCCCAAATTCTGTAACCATGCATACACTATTTATTCCTTTAAGCTGCCGCAGGTGCCTTAATTTAAAGTGATGCTTTTAAGTTAATATAAAAAAGCATAAAATAAAAAAAAACATGTTTTAAAAAGGCTTTTTGATGTTAACACGGAAATACTGTTTACCAATTTATTATCAAGAATGTGGGCAAAAGAATGGTAAAAATAAGATTAATTTGATGATATACACTAGGTGAGAGAGTTTTTCAACATTCCTGTGATATTCTGACTGTATGAATTTTAAATATTATTTTATTTTATTTTTTACTTTATTAAACATTGTTTTTAAATATTTTAGGCTGAAGTTTTTTTTTAATTTTAATATGTGACACGTTCTACACTTCTTGTGAGGTATTTTGTATATTTGTACAGTTTTTGGAACAAATAAATTATTATTATTATTATTATTATTATTATTATTATTATATATTTCGAATACGAGACGTTTTCGAAAAACAATTCTTTTAGATTCGTAATCTGCGTCCCAAAAACCTCTGTAAACCAAAATTGGTTGAAATCGGGATTGCCGCAACTTGCTAAACAATTATCCAAAGTAGCACTCGTCAATAAATACACCTATAAGACCTATACATGTATTTACGGATTTTAGGATATTTTTATAATCTTTTAAAATTTATTCTTACCTATTACAATTTTTATATTAATATTGGATTATGTTTTTAGCTCCAAAAGTTACGGCACAATTTGCTCAAATTAAATGGCAATCTTCAACATCAAGTGATCTATACAATTTGCAAAGAGCTTTACGAACTGTTTTTCCATTGACCACAACGTGGAATTCACTACCAATCAAGTTATATGATATAGAAGTGTCGAATTGTCAAAAGGAGTGTAAATTTCCGGGTTTTGTACAGTATGATAAAAAAACAAAAACCTTAATAGTTGAGTGCGCAAATAGAACTTGGATAAGTGTTAAAAACGTAGGGATTCAAGGCAAAAAAGTAATGAGTGCAAGTGATTTTAATAATGGTTTCATTAAAAAGCAACCCAAGAAGAAAATTGTATGCTTTGTGTAGAATAATTGTTTTTTTTCCAGATAAAATACTAAGATTAGATCATTTTATAAAAGGAAGGAAATCGTTTTTAGTCACATAATACAACTAGTACTACACATCAACTTGAGTTTCATACAAAGGAACTGCGGTAGTGTATTCCAATAGTACAACTCCTGATAAGTAACTTATTTCTTTGTAATCATCCTGTTTGAATTACGCATGACGTGATGAACATACCAG
>JACEGR010007439.1:0-49490 GCA_014170235.1 Listronotus bonariensis
TTGAACTGATTTGGTTGAAATTTGGTACGTTTGTTTGATATAATAAAGCGCTAGATTAACGTTTTTGGGTCCAGTGGGTCTCAGTGGGCACCACATCCAATATCATCGAGAGAAAAATGTACGCCACTGGCTTTTTATGTAGTTTATATATTTTTTCTATGAAGCAACTAAAAATACAACTTTTAGTATCATAATTTTTTTTGTATCTGTATTTATATTTAAGATAATTAAGGCGTTAAGAGATAGAGCGGACTCATCCACAACTCAGAAAATGGACTTTACCGCGTATTTTCAAAGGTATAAACTAAATTTATCAAAGCTAAAGTGGACTTAGTATGCTACCACTATCCTATATTAATTCTTAGCCTACTTTGGCTCGGATAAAGAGGTTTTATGCCATTGAAAATACGCGTTAAAGTCCATTTTCTGAATTGTGGGATAGTCCGCTCTTAAAGTACATTTTGAATTGTAAAATGGTTCGCTCTAGCTCTCAACGCCTCATTAATAAAATATCGACTTGAAAAAGAACAAACTCAGAGTATCTCAAAACAAAGAAACTCCGAACATAGGTTTATAATATTACATAAAAATCACCCTTTGAAGTTTCGTAACGTAGTAAAGAAATACCCTGTATTTTTATTCGGAAACAAGTCTTTTTTAGGCCATCCTGTACATACAACATACAGATATTTTTTGAAATATATTTTCTCATCAAGCAGAACTTTTTATGAAGAGGCACTATTTTTCGTAAAGTTAATATTTAAAAAGTTTTTCATTTGGTAAGAACTTCCGAAGACACGCTGTATATAGTTTTGAAAATGTGGAATCTCCGAATTAGGGATGGCACTTACAGAATCTATTTTTTCCTACCAGGTTTTATTTCAAAACATTGTATAAAGTAAAGATTAAACATGTACCTTTAGGTTTGTTAAAAACAATCCAATTACTGTCGATATTCTGTGCATCAGGGGTTACTCTCAAGCCATTTGCGACTCCATTATGGAATAATGGCCATAGATTCATATTAGCTGGAGTGTCAATATGGTTTAGTTCCACCGTATTTCCCCTTGGTACTGCCTTACCGGTTAGGCATAGTGCTGGAGCTGCGAGAGGCTCTGTTATAATTGGTGTTGCGGTGCGTAGAGTGATCATACCCCTGAAAATGTAAGATATTGACTTCCTCATATTAATAACACTTTTAAAACCTTTTAAGGGGCGTTCCTTTGGATAAGTCTACCACGAATATTCATATTGCCATATATGGAAGCGGCGCATTAATCCAGCCTATCAATGTCAAATGTTTCGCGTGTCAGACTGGGCAAACGCGTCATTTTTTTGTCGGACAAGTTTACCATGTTTTACATGCAAACCCGCCCAATCCGATATCCACAACTGGTCAATGGACCTTATGGTTTCGTGACTGAAACAGTTACGATTTTTTGGCACCATGTTTAAAAATTGCATGTAAACATTGTGGTAAACTTGTCCGACAAAAAAGTGACGCGTTTGCCCAGTTCGACACCCGAAAGATTTGACATTGATAGGCTGGATTAAAGCGCCGCTTCCATATATGGCGGTATGAATATTCGTGGTAGACTCGTCCAGAGGAACCCCTTAAAAAGGCTTTAAACGTGATATTATCATGATAACATTTTCATTACTGACCCAGGGACTATAAGAGAACATTCAGAAACAAAGTTTTTATGTATTGTGGATACAAACTTAAAGTCGAAGATGTATCTTCAATCCTCAACCTACGTTTGTTAGAGCTTATACATTGTTTTAGGAAATAGACTTAGGACTAAATACTGATATTTACCTTCCGACTGGTAAAGCCATCGTTCTAATACAAATTCCATACAAGTGTTTTTCTTGTTCCTCTATGAAATCGTGATCCGATACATCAGGCCTCTGTGTTAATGTTATAGGTACTGGCTTTGAACTTCCCAACATTTTTCTTGCTTCCAGTACCCTATAAATTATTTAAAATGGTCCTATTTATTAAAAAAATTACAGTCCAAAGCTAATAATCTCAATTGAAAATGTCAATTCACATTTCAAATTTTATTGTGATTATATTGAGATTCTAGCAACATACAGAGTATATCCTTAAATTTTAAGGATATATTTCTGAAAAACTTTGTATATGTAAGTAAGTTTATTTAAAACTGTTTATTAAGTACATAGGTGTGACAAAAATATACCTTATATCTTCACTAAATCTCATTTTTGTTAAACTACAGTCGATATCTTCCATTCCATCTAGATCAGCAATTTCTTGTTTTGTATTGGGCATGCTTTCTTGAAGTTGAAAGCAAATATTCATTTTTTCTTGGAATAGTTTGTCTTTTTTCCTACAAGATAATGTTAAAAATTTAATTGTAATGTTTAGAACAAAACTGTTAGTATGGGAAAAAAAGGTTTTTCAGAATATGGA
Source organism: Listronotus bonariensis (assembly GCA_014170235.1). Taxonomy (NCBI): domain Eukaryota; kingdom Metazoa; phylum Arthropoda; class Insecta; order Coleoptera; family Curculionidae; genus Listronotus; species Listronotus bonariensis. The sequence goes on from JACEGR010007439.1 coordinate 2,438, forward strand.
CGATCTAAAATTGAAAACCCAATGTTTAATTGTTTTTCGGTTGGCAGCACGTTAATCAGCAAAAAAATTCTACAACTTTACCAATTTAACCGACTTCGTATCTCCAGTAATAGAAGTTAGCAATAGTGCCGACTTAAGAACAATTACCCTGTATTTACCATTTGAATTTTCTGTGCCTGGGCCACTAAATCATCTCTCCATAGTAAGTGATATGCCTCTAATGGCCAATCAGAGGGAGGATTTTCCCTACATTTCCACAAGGCATTATAGAGCAAAAAGTATATTCCAATAGGCAAAGTATCAATGTACCTAAAAGAAATAAATACATATAAAAATAAAAAGGCATACCAATTAAGGATCTTATTTACTTAAAATTGAAATAGTTATTTTAATAACAAATGCGCAAAGTAATACTTTCCCACACGCAAAAGTGTTAGAAACAATATTGTTTCTATGAGTATCTTAGAAAAGTAGAAACATATATTTATTTTTATTCTAATATTTTTTAACGTTAAATAGTATTTGTTAGTTTTGACGTTTATTTGTTGTTGCTCTAGCAACCAATTACATTTTCTAACGTGAGATTGCGCAAGTAGAAAAAGAATATTTCAAGTTTTCGCCCTAACACTACCTTGTATCGATTTTCATATCAACCATAAGCAATATAACTTGCTCTATGGTCGTTCCATCTATGATAACACTCTTCTGATGAAGATTCTGTGTTGGTTCTTGAGAAATATCTTTTACGAAACTATCTAGCAGAATCTCAGAGGGTCGATTTCGGTTAGCTTCAGAAAGAACGCCACATAACTAAAAATTCATTTAGTTTTTATAATATAAACCCTATCACCTAAAATGTTTCTTTCAGAAATTTTTAACCAACTTCAAAAAAGGCGTATAAAACTTACCTGGACTATATCTCTCGATCTAGTATTTACATTGGTAAAGTATGGGTAAGGTATCATACTAACTCCCTTTAACAAGTTATAAATGTGCTCCATAACATTAATAGGTCTATCACTTAGTCCTTGCCAGATGTTTATCGACTTAAAAGCCCTTCATCGATTTTAGGACCACCCATAACAACGCACTTAGGAAAATCTTTCCAGTAATGGAGAACATAATCCTTTAAACCTAAGTCATTCGAAAACTTTGTCAGAAGCCTTGCTAAAGGCAGCAAAGACTCAGTGTAGAGGGTGTTCAATTTGAAATCCTCATACAGTAAATGTAAAGCGAAGTGTATATGTCGTATGTACGGGAACAGTATAGCTTTTGGATTCACTGACACCTTTTCTTGATCCTTCTGAGTTGTGTTGCTCAGTGTGCCCTCATTATTGAACGGTATCCTCAGAAGCTGCGATAAAGCATCATTAACGCCTACTTGAACACTATTTATCATGCAGAACCAATCATCATCAGTGCTGGAGGGTGTGGTTCGTTGTCTCTTGACAGCTACACCGGGTGTATCGGGTTTTTCAAACATGTGGTCCTCTTCGTAGCCCAGAAGTTCTAGAAGTTAAAAGTAAGTTAGGTGTCAGTTAAGATGGTTATTGGAGAAAGAGCCCGTAAGCGGCAGACGATTGAGCTGCTTATAATACTTAAAGGAAATAATTTAAGCAATATTTTTAAACCAAAACATGGAATTTTTACCAAACAGCAGTCCGGTGAACATATCCCATTCTTGTTTAGCATCAACATCGTCGCTCCCCATAACATTTCGCGCAGCGTACCATCGACAAGCTAGTACCAAAGCTGCGTCCCTGGGTAAACATTGCCTAAGTGCCACTATACAATGTTCCACTAAGGCAGATTCGGCGAGAATAGGTAAAGTAATTCTGTAGAAAGTACCGTCTGAGTATTTTAGAGTCAATCGGTTCTCTATTGCGTCTATAAGACCGATGAGTGTTGCCTTCTTTTCTGAGGCACCTAAAATGTAGAGTACGGTGGTTCATTTCCACAAAAGTTTTAATTTCTCGGTGCTCAAGCAAAATTTAAATTTACATGTAGATAAAAGACTCTTAGCAATTTTTGAGCTCTTAATATTAATTTTTAATACATACAATTTAAGTTTAAAGTTTTTCTATTTAAAATGCACGTTTTTTTTTCAAAATTTCTAATGTTTAGCTTACTATATCGTTTTAATGGATTTTACAGCACATTTAATGCTCTTTAAAATTGCTTGAGTATTTTTTTGTAACTTGAAATGGTTTGCCGGTAGAAGTCGTCACATAATCAATTACAAAATTTTTGAATAAATTGTTATTTTTTCCAATTTTTTGAGAAAACCGCTAAAAATAATGAAAGAAAAAGAGTTAAAAATTACTCTCCGAGCAATATTTAATAAATTTACAGCTATTTTTACGGCTACTAACTAACTAACCAGAACTAATCAAGATATTTTCCTACAATAATAACAACAGTGGCGGCGGCCAGGGGTGGGCGCGGTTGGGCGGCTAAATTGTTCTCGCCCAACTTTCAATGCTAATTGAACAAGTCAACGCGTTTGCAAAGAGGCAAAAAATACCATCCCATTTCTGATAATGATGCCTGTATCTTATGGTGGCGGTGATTGGAAAACTACCAATATGCCGTGAGCTGTCATTAGAAAGAGATTTTAGTGTAAAATTTAAATATTAAATAAAATATTTTATCCTAAAATGTTTGGAAAATTCAATTCAAATCGGTCAATTTAATTAAAAATCAAATTACGAAATTTTCATTTTTTAAATAAAATAGAATATGGTAACTTGTTCACGTCCTTAAATTATACAGGAAACAGAGTAATGGGTTAGAGGACAGTGCAAAATGAGACTCCTTCTCAAACTATGCCGACGTTTCGTCAATATATTTTGACTTTTTCAGAGGCTACAACAAAAACATTAACATGAAGCAGCTTCCAAAGCGATCAACACTGGTCATACAGATCGCATCACCATGTTCAAAATATTGCGTATTAGTGGCTAGCTAAAGTTTAATAAAATCGGTTGTCTTTGCGTCAGTCATACGTTAAACACATTATATAATAGAGTACACAAAAGCTCATTAAACAAACAAACACACAAGTAAAACTGTCTTGTTATAAACTTTTTTTTATGTGCTCAAAGTTTAAGGGTTTATAACAAGACAGTTTTACTTCTGTGTTTATTTGTTTAATGAGCATTTGTGTACTCTATACAATGTGTTTAACATATGGCTGACACCCAGAAAGCTAAACAAGGTAAGTGTACTGACGCAATGGTTTGTGTAACGTCTGGCTAGGTCAACGGTGACATCGATTTTAAGATAATGCTGATGGTTTTAGGCTGCTAAGTCAAATAATTGACAAATCGTCACGGTTCGACGTCTCGCTTGCGCGATCATACATGACCTATAACTCTTTGTCCAGAATTGAATATATTACTAAATGTGGCACATTTTTTGGTTTCCGGACCTTAGGTCACCCAACGACTTTAGCGAAAGCCAAGAAGGTTGAACGCCTAAATGCCGAACGTACGGAGGCTGATTGTGCCTTTTGCAAGATCAAAAGGAATTCCTGTTGCAGAAATGCTGGCGCCGCTTAACATTTAAAAAATTGGCCTTACCACCGTTTATACCGCCCTATAAAATTGGGGCTTTTTAAGACAAACAATAAATATACAACTTCTCAAGTAACAAGGGGTACAAATTTTCGTGAGATTTGATGCGAAGATGTAGCCACAATTTAAAATAAACCATTTTTTACGTTTACGTACGCCTCTGAGTGCACACAGTGTGCTGCCCACCCTCAAACTTTTCCGCCGATTATCGCCCAACTTTAAAAAACCTGGCGCCCCAGTGAATAATAATTTTTTAGAGTAAATATAATTTTGACACTAAATCAATTTTAAAAAGCGTTAAATAAGATCCATCGAATTGATTCACAATAGGGTAAAAGTGGCTAAGCATTAGAAGTCTGAAAAAAAACATTTTTAAGTGCATTTTAAATTGGAAAACTTTAAAATTAAATTTTAGTACATAAAATTAATATTGAGAGCGTACATTTAGTGGGATTTCTTTTTCTACCTACATGTAGATTGAAATTTTGTTTGAGCACCAAGAAAAAGAAAAACTACGGAAATGAATCAACCTAAAGCTGCGTCCATACTTGCAACAATTCGTCAAACATCCATCCAAACAAACCAACCTATTTGCGCGCTCCTTTGATACAAAAAAACCGACAAGCTCTGAATCACCGTGGAATCATTCCCCGAGCCCTTGGAACGACGTGCATTCCGTCCACGTCCACGTCCACGTCCGCGCTAAAGTGGGGCTATGTGGCGCGCTATTCGGCGCGGCGAATTGTTACAAGTCTGGACGCAGCATAATGTCGAGCAGTAGATAATAGAGAACTATTGCACAGTAAAATAAGGCCAGGCACTAATAATACCGGCCTTATTTTGACATCTGAAGCTTGCGCAGATGCATGGGAGAATAAGGACTCCCTAATAAGTATAGTGCCTGGCTTTATTTATGTCGGTTTTAGGTCGTGCCTTATTTTGGTCTTATTTTAACTTCGGAACTGTTCGTCTAACCGAACGGCTGCCGACCACAAAGTTAAAAGAGTTTTTAGAAGTAAAAATACTCTAAACCTTGCTTTTTCAAATGTATTTCTGTAATTGTGTTAAACAAAACCCTAGAACACAAAACAATAAAAAAATCAACTAAAATTTTTCCCCTTTTTTAGGTTACTAGGTACTGTTAACATGATTTGCAAAAACTCTAAATTATGGGTACAAGCACTATTTAAATAAGGCCGGTATTAATAATTCCCGAGCTTAATAAGGCAACTTGCAATAATTCTCTAATGTATTTTTTATCGACTTTATTTTTAAGTATCTAATTAAAAAAAAAAAAAAAAGATAAATAAATTACATACGATCTTGAAAACCATATCTTAATGGCGTTGTTCTACTCGGTGGCAACATATTGACATTTGTTTGAGCCGGATAAGGTAAAACAGGCGACAACAGGTGTTCGTCAAATTTTGGCTCAGATTGTTTAGAAAGAGGCAACAAACTACTTCGTCTAAAATGAAAAAAATACTATTTTAATGCCGAAAAAATAAACATATTATGTTAAAAATATTGTTTAAAAACATTGTTACCTCGGAAAGGGTGGCGTCATGTGTCTTCTTACAAATGGTGAAGGGTGTGCTGTAATAAAGTTCCTCCTATATGTAGTTTACCGATCATAGTAAGACCCGAATAGAGAGTAACGTTACCATTATGTTCTAGAATAGCTAACATGTGTAAATGCTGAAAAAAATGTATTACAAATTCTACTACCATATTACCTATTATTTAATTTAGTTGTAAGAAAGCTTCATTAAGTGATAAACATTTTTTTCTTTTATAATACATGGCGATTCAAAAACCGATTACGAAAGTTAAGGGGTTATATCCACCTGCGCTTTTGAAAAAATCTTTTTTAAACATATTTCGATTGCATGTATTTAAGTATATTCTCTGAAAGTTTGAAATTAATCCGTCAAATAGTTTAGGAGAGATGCACGTATTTGTGAAAACATTTCAACTAAGTGTATAGGTTTCTTGAAGCTTTAAACGCGTTTTTCTCAAAACAGTGTTTTCAAAAATGGTGACCACGATAACTCGAAAACTACTTAACCGATTGGTCTCAAATTTGGACACAAGCTTCTTGGATATATTTTTTAGAAATTAATCGAAGGTTTTTCTTTTGCGATAAATATTTGTTTTTTAATAAATATTTTAAGGTTTAAATTTAGGGCCCAAAATCGATTTTTGTGTTTGAGGAACCACTATTTTGTTAAAAAAATGTTTTTGCTTATTCATTCGATTAATTTATAGATTATGCATTTCTGAAACTAGATACGTTAGGTTTTTAATTTTTGATAATCCAGTCCAGAGATATAGTGGTCACCGCAAAACGTCTTTTTTAGAGGAGCTCCCGGACATCGGCTACAGAAGCTTTCAAAATAATTTTTTGACAAATTAAATATGTTTAAATATTGTTAATAATATACAGAATATGTGTACAAAATTTTAAATTAATAAATCAAAAGGGCTTTCTAGAAAAAAATCTTGAAAAATGTTTTTTTTTGGTCTTCTAAGTGGATATAACCACTTAAGGCGATAATTCTACATAATAAAATAATGGTTCAACCCAATTATTTTTACTTTTTAATGTTATTGATTTTTTAGTTACAACCCCATCAAGTTATTTTTTACACTCATATTTGGAGCATAGACTAAGTCAATTGCGCTCCATCATTTTAGTAATAATTGACATTGATTATGTGCCGCTAGAGGGCTCTTTATCTACATTGAAACTTATTTTTCAATGTCTTAAATTTTTAAATTCTGATAGCTACTCTATTTTTAGGCTAGTTTTCTAAAATACCGATTTAAGGCCTTTATAAAGATACTTTTTATAGACTCAAAAAATATATCCATTTAGACGTAAATTATCCCTATAAATTAAGTCCTAAATTTATTTTCCCTATTTGATTATAGTCCCTGGGCCAGAAATGAAATGGACGATGCTAATTGAAAAGGAACCAAGCGCCAAATTGGACATTTGAGTTATCAGCAATTGTATTAAAAAATAAATCTTGCACAAAAGTTAACAACTTTTTAATTTTGGTATTTAAACATGATAAGAAAAAAATAAAAGAAATGTTAGCCTCAACTAAATGCCTTATTTCATAACTTTGAAACCGTAGACATTTAAATTTTTTGGTCGATAGTTCCTTTTAAATAAATAAATAAAACTTGAATAGTACTTTAAAAAGATCCAAAGTATCACCGTTCTGTTTAAACAAAGTGAAAAAATAAATGATGTTTTTATTAAAAAATGACACGAATAAGTTTATATAAAGAGAATCCCTACTTGGATCCTTTTATACCTGCATGTAAACATTTCTGATTGGATGAGTCACAAACATCCTTTGTTGTTCCCTTACTGGCTGATATTACCATACCTATTTGCTTACCCAGTATAAAGAAAACTGCATTTTTTTATTATGTCGCTCGGGCCCTTACTATATAGATGGCGCAAACCAGGCATGTGGAACTTTTCTACTTAATAAACTTGTATTTTATTTCTAAATGCAACGATATATTACCCTTTACATTCATGCAACGTTTTGAAAACCATTATTAACTATTTTGATATTAAAAGTTACGATTTTATTTCAAACGTTCGGGGAAATTTCAATTTTGGGGCAAGTATGCATCCATTTTTTTATTACAGACTACGATAAAGTTAATATGGCGTTTAATTTAATTAAAGGTTTTATTTTAATGCGTACAAATAAATATATGTAATAACCATTAATTTTTGTACCTGGTTGATTGGTTTATAAAAATTAAATAAAAATAATTATAAAGAAAAGTAATGAAAAAAAAAAGAAAAAAGGATGCATAACTTACCTTTAGATGAAATTTTTACGAGCGTTTTGAATAAAATTAATTTTTATAGCAAACTAGTGAATGATTATTTTTCGGTTCGAAACGTGGCATAAATGTAAATTGTGTTATATCGTCGGATTTGGAATTAAAATACGAGTTTACTAAGTTGTAAACCAAATATTACCCTTATTAAAAAAAGTTAATGATGGCAACTCAAAGACGAAACGTTGGATTTTAAATTTAATGGCATCATTTTAAAGAACGGAAAAAGCGGCAGTGATAATGTAACAGTTGTTTTAAAATTTCTTTTCAAATAAAACCAAAAAAATTCAAAACTGTTTTGCAAAATTTCGTTTTTTTTCGGATAATTATGGAACGGCTGCAATTTTTATAGTTTTAAAACGGAACATTATTAAGCATAAAAATTGCGCAACTTTGCCTTAATTTAAACAACCCTGTATCTCTTACTGTTCCTGAGATCCTAATGGTGGCCCTCGAATTTGTAACAGCCTGTATGGCATTTTGAAAGAAAATTGTTTAAAACTGTACCATTATTTTATCATTTAGAATCATCTCCTTAAGTTTAGTGATCGATTTTCGAATTACTCTGTATAAATTATAAAAAATATTACAATAAAATATTATTATTAAGCACTTAATTAAAAAAATAACTGGTTACCGGAATATTGATTGCATCCTTTGCACTGATACTAGTCAGCAGTCCAAAGTTAATATTAGGACCAGAAAAGTCAATTTTCACAACCGATAGCTGAAATCGAGACGGTAATACGTAACAAAGGTACCACTGACCAATGATATCTTCTGACAGAAATACAGTTGTAGCGGGAGTACCAGTGATGTCCCTAAATAAACATAAATATATTTTAAAACACCAGTTCAGAAAGTAATGAATCCATTTGCCAAATTGTTTACTTCCTTAAAAATGTTTTTTTTTATATTTAATAATGCTCTTTCTTTGACTATCAACTTGAAATCAATATTAGGGGTGCTCACGATGCTAAATGGGGATTTACTCCAGCGTCATAGATACCTATTGGGTTGCAAAGCTTAGATAATAAGAAGAAAAAAAAGTTATATAATGTATACCTTTTCATTGATGGGGGAAGGGGCTATGGATTGTTTAATATTTTTAAAAAATACTGTTATTATTTCGGCCTGTAGAAATCGTTCAGACCTTATCGGATTATACATTTTCCGTTATCCTTGAATTATTTTCTTCAAAATAAAAAAAATACCCACGCTTAAAAATGTTAAAATTACTTTTTTTATATAGCACTCTACTTTCTTTACGTCACTTTTAAATTGTCAGAGTAGTGGAATATATACTATTTATTTAGCATGTATATAATTAACTCACCCTATTCTTAATCTGACATGCTCGACAATTTTTGATGGATATATTTTTTATATTTTTGTTTTTATGATCGGCCCTGTATACGAAGCTCATCTTTGGTGTAGGTACTTAACCGGGTACAAGGTATCCTCCGGTATATTAGGAGGATGCTGTACACGTTAAATTGAGCTAAAAACGCGATTCGCTGCCGTTTTTTAAATATTTGTTTTGGAAAAAGTTGTACAGGGTGAGTCATCGATAGAGCAAAGTAGATTTATACGAAAACGGTAAAAATTTTTAACAGGATTTTTTTTAGTGATATGTAACACAAAGTATTGCATATTTCTAAAATATTTTGGTGTGTACAGGGTGCCCCAAAAATTATAGCGAACAAAAAATTGATTTTTTAAACGGAACGCCCTATATTTTATTACATATTTTGAGTCTACATAAAATTCTTAGCATCTTGGCTATTCATATTCCTATACCTAAAGTTAATAGTTTGGGAGTTATAAACAATTGAAAATCGGAATTTTTTTATCTTTGACCATTTACTGAGCAAAAACAGTTCAAGATGCAGCAAAATGGCTTTCACTTTCCTATCTTAACTTTTTAAGGGCTTTCTAATGGTAGCAAAAAGTGAAGGTTAACTGAAGGTTAAAAATTCACCTTTTTCAACCTTCAATTGACCTTCATTTTTTATTACCATTGGGTGGCCCTTAAAAAGTTAAGATAGGAAAGTGAAAGCCATTTTGCTGCATCTTGAACTGTTTTTGCTCAGTAAATGGTCAAAGATAAAAAATTCCGATTTTCAATTGTTTATAACTCCCAAACTATTAACTTTAGGTATAGGAATATGAATAGCCAAGATGCTAAGAATTTTATGTAGACTCAAAATATGTAATAAAATATAGGGCGTTCCGTTTAAAAATCAATTTTTGTTCGCTATAATTTTTTGGGGCACCCTGTACACACCAAAATATTTTAGAAATATGCAATACTTTGTGTTACATATCACTAAAAAAATCCTGTTAAAAATTTTTACCGTTTTCGTATAAATCTACTTTGCTCTACGTGCCACCGGTTTTATAGTAGGACAGAGGCGAAATAAGAGGATGCTTTGGCACGTTATACATGTTTAGGCAATGTTTTTTTTTTATTATTTATCTAAAAAATATGTAATCAGGCTCTGTCCGAGGCTATGTGCATTTGAAAAGGATTGTTTACTTTAGTCATTTTTTGTGTACTTTGCGGTATTGTTTCAGAATAAATTAAATGTGGACCCATCTATACAAGATATCCTCCGGTATATTAATCTGCCGCGCTGTAGTAAATCCCGAAACCCCTCTTGGGCTTCCCTACCACAAAACTCCATAGTATATTTTGTTTTTATACTTTAATTTAATAAAAAGCTTATAAACTATTTAACAATTAAGCTTACTGTACAGAATAAGTATCAGTCCAAACATATTCCAAACAAATCTCCGGGGGCGACCTAAGATGGGACATGGCTTTTGAACAATTAAAAAACGATTTCGTAGGTATGCTATCCTTATCTGTTATGTTACTTTTTCCAGTGTAGTCTTTCCTGGACGATTGCATAACCCACGGACTGTCCATCTCTGTAGCTGCTGGAGACTGGCAGCGACTAAAATATATGCTCGCGATAGTCTATCTAATTAAATATTGTTTTGTTGGCAATGCAATTATTTATACAGAATGTTAAAGAAATATATTTTTTTAACTTCAAAAGGAAAAAAAGTTCCTTATAACACAGTCCGAAAATAAAAAAATATTTTTAGTCATAAAATCAATTAATTTTGCACCTTAGTTATTTAAAATCATATGGCCTATAGCGTAAAATAAATTAATACATCATATTTATTAATCAAATGTCTTTAAAAAAGATTTTTCTTATTTATTAAATACCATTTTCGAAAATACAATTTTCCGAAGAAAAACAGACAAACAAAATCCCTCACACTAATTGGCAACGACGTACGCACCTTGGTGTTGGTAGGCAAAAAAATAAATACCTACGTCGAGAAAAAATTATTTGATGGTTTCTTACATACATTAATGCAAGTAATGTTTCCCCGAATTAAAATCACATGTTATTCTTAGTATGTATTACTGTATTAGTGCGTGAATTTTGATACGAAGGGGATGATTTTGGTACGCGAGTATCACGACAGGATTTTTATTTTGCGGAGAGGCTCATTAAATTCTGAAGAAGCTAGACGCATTTATGAAAAACGTTTTCCTGATCGAAGGCTACCAGCTAGAAGAACATTTGTAAAAGACTCCCAAAGACTTGAAAGTATTGTGATTACTTATATATTTAAGTGTAACTTTAAGTGATTTACGAAAGTTTTGTGTTTTTTCTTTTTTGGTGCATCGCATCGTTTTAAATAAGTGTATTGTGTGTGTGTATTGCCACGTATCGGTAAATCCTGTCATTTTTTTAAGTAGAAGTAATGTACTGAAATGGTTATTAACTAAAAAATATAACAATTGGATGAATCCTCTACTGTCCTCGGGCGCTCGTGTCCCTGTTGTTTTGCAACGTTGCCAAATGTGTGGGAAAATTTAATTATTTACGACTCAATTTTCTTAAAAACAATTGATTTTCAGACATAATTTATTATGAACTTTTTTGCTTAGAATAATGCAAGTAATCACCTCATAAAGTTACGAACATTATTTCCCCAACACCTTGTATATCTTACTGAATAAAGTACACCTTTTAATCCAAATAGTTGCTAAATCAGACGCTTAATACAGCAATTGCCTTAAATGACAGTCTGGACGCACTGTATAAAAAATTAGTTTTAAGACATGCAGGCATACATTACATGTAATATTATAATGACATTTTACTCTAGTCCTCAATTTAATAATCTTAACATTTCACTAATTCAGACACACTTCATGCATATATGTTTTTCTCTAGGTTTGCCAATTATGGTCAAATAGATTTAGGCAGGACTGGACTAACGGGACTTTTTTCAAAATTATGCATTTATCTTCCTTGCTAGAGAAATCCAATTTATCTACAATTAGGCTAATACGTTCAATTGTAATTAATTTACTGTTAAGTTTTGTCAGCATGCAACTCGGTAACCATAATAAACTCATATTGTTGATTTTCAAATCAGACTTAAAAAAGTTCCCTCTTAAAACCGAGAGAAATGCATGCTTTATGGCGTTCAAGAATAATCATAATTTATAAATCCTCAAATTGTTGACAGATTCACTTTTACTGAATAATTTCCCATAGTTTATCTAGAAGAAACAACGTATTAACTTAATTGTAGCTAAATCCGATGTATTTTGCAACGAGGTTAAATACAGTATTTTGGAAAAAGTCCCGTTAGCTCAGTCCTGTCTCAATCTGTTTGACCAAAATTGGCAAACCTAAAGCCCACCCATTAGAACTTTCAAAATTAAAAAGATAGGTGCAACAAATAAAAAGTTAATTTTGGTTAAAAAGAGTGCAAGTTTAATTTGGCCCACACTGTATATCAAATGTGGTATTTTTGTAAAGCTTTTTAAAAGACCTTTTTAATGGTGACATAATATACAGGGTGTTCCATTAAAAAAAACTGTACCTCTTCATTTTTCTTGGGTTGTTTTTTTATCCTCAAAAGATAATAAATGAAAAAGTATGAAACTTTTATACAGGACGTTTTTTTCTATCCATCTTGGTTATAGTTAAAAGTGGGTGGCAAAATATAAATGAAAACCCTGTACATAAAAAGGTGTTTATCTTTGTGACTCAATATTATTTATTGTTATAATACCCCTTCTATCCTACCTCATTGCAGCCATTGAACTAAACGATTTAGATTTGTGATGCTGGTGAATTTTCTCACTTGTGTGTGGTTTGTTCGTATTAATAGGACTCGGTGTAACCATATGACTATTTGTCATTAAGTTGTCCCAAATTGACAACCGACTTTTAAGCTAAAAAAATTAAAGAGCTTCATGAAGAATATGACAATTACCAATATTAAACAATGTCAAATCAAGGCTTTGTACTGTTTTAATTATATGAACATGAGAAGTTGGCAGAAGTATCTATATTAGGTGTGCCAGAAAGTAAACATTTTTTTTTTCATTATCAACCCAAAAATATTACAAAGGATGTACAAACGAAGTTCCTGTTAAAAGCGCAGCTCAAAATTTTAAGAGGTTCTCTATGGTTCTTTAAGTTTTTCCGTCTAAATAACATTAAAAAACCGGGTTTTTACCACTTTTTACCCTGGAAGATGTGACAAAATTATTTTAACAAAAAATAAATAACTGAATCTCATTAAGCAATAAATTTGGTACAAAAGTTATATAGCAGATTTGTAGGACGTCCAAAATCCTATAAAAAAAGTCTTATCGACTTTTTCGTATTATCAATCACAACAAAGTTACAGCCTCCTAAATACTTTTTTAAGTTTTTGCTCTTAGGAGTCGTCCATTAACCGCATGAGTCTTAAACAGGGGGGTTCGAAAAAATCACTAAACATCACTAGGGGGTAGGGGATATTACGTGTATTTATTTTCTTGTTAAAAAGCTTGCAATTTTAATGCCTATCTAAATATTTTTATAACGGTTCAATATTTTCTAGAATAAAATTAGATTAAACTTAGTTTTATTTGAAGATTACATCGTAAAAGAATTGTAATAATACATTTTGTAACAAAAATACACGTTCTAGGGAATGGGGAGGGGTGGTTAGTTTAAAACCTCACCAAGTATCACTAGGGGAGGGGAGTCAAATTTAAGTTTAAAAAAATCACGTGATTAATGGACGACCTCTTATTAACATTAATGTTGACTGAACTAAACTTAAAAAAGAAGTATTTATAACAGTAGTACAATGAAACAACCCTTCTGGAGATTACATTGTGTCTATAAATTTTAGATAGGTCATAGGTATTATGATAATTAATTAAAATAGGGCGACGTAATGAAATGGACTTCATGATAGGAACACTTTTAAAACCTTTTAGAAGAGTTGCTTTTGACGAGTCTACCACGAATATTCATACAGCCATATATGGAAGCGGCGCTTTAACCTATCCTGTCAATGTCAAATGTTTCGGGTGAGATCTTGCTTTTACATTTTATTATAAAATGGGTTAGAGCGCCGCCTCCATATATGGCGGTTTTAAAAGTGTTCTTATCATGAAGTTTATTTCATTGCTGAACCAGACACTAAATGGATTATAAACTGGTCATTAGTACCTCATCACTTTAAAGTCGGCGCTGGACTTTATACGGTTCAATTTATAAACTTGTTGTTGACGTTCGTACCATTCCATGACGTTTGAATATTAAAGAAACAAAACTTACAACAAACTTGCTGGTACTAATTAACACACTTTAACAAGAAACGCCAACGCGAACGCGAAGTCCAGAGACAAGTTTTTAAATTTACTATTAAAATCAAAAGGAGTTAACCGTTGTATGAGAAGGAGTTAACTCACATTAACATCAAATAAATTCCTACAGTAGTTTTGGAAAACCTTTGGAATCCTGCTCTATGCCAAAAAGTTCCCATTTAATCTTTATTTTATCGATCCCAAATAAAAACCCGGTTGGATTAGGGTTTTCAAATGTGGAAAATGGCTCATCTCAAAAACTTAACAGTATTGATTTTTACCCAAAAAAAGAACCTATCGGCTTATTAAAGGCCCCACTTTACCACAAATTCTGCTTCAAAGAGTTAGCCAATATAATTTATTTTTTAGAAATTTTTCTCATAGCAATATGAAATGTCAGTTTTATACATTTCTATACATTATATTAAAAGATGCATTAAACTCTCTTCCCACTCCCTATTATTTTGAGAACATCTAGACTGTAAGATATGCTGACTGAAAAGGCATTTTTTCATTCAAAACCTCAAATTTTTAAGTTTCGTGTTTTCAAGCTGCCCAATATTAACCTTATTACTTACATAAAGGTAAAAACACGTTAAAAACGTCAGTTCTCAACATCATATTAAAAAAACACAATTGAAATCTGAAAAGTGTACAAAAATTAGTAAAATTTTATTAAAAACCAAGTAATGAAATAATATTGCAAAAAATAATTTTATATAAAGATTTTTTTCTAAATTTCTTAAAATCTGGCCGCTATAGATGGCAAAAGCCTTGTTGATCCATCCATCCTATATGTTAAAACATGTTAAATACCTTCTGAGAACTATACGTAGCACCACTGTGACATCTACTCTGATTATCTCCAAAGTCCTTTTCATCACAACGTATTTTCCGTATCTTGTAGACACTGTGTTCTTTGGTATTGGTGTCGAAAAGCATACATATACTGGGATTTTCGTTAGTGTACACCACTCGATAATTCGTGTTAGTCAGTCTTGCAATTGTTGCGTTGTGGCTCACGGCTATAGGACAAACGTCATCTAAAGGGTAGGTTAGGGAAAAGAGGGTTCCTGAACACTCTTGGGTGTATTTTTCTTCACTGTGACCTAAAAAAAAGTGCCAGTACTATAACAAGCAAAATATTACCTATACCAAGAATTACAGATAATTTAATTATCAACATTGATTGATAAGTAGTGTATATGAATATTTTAGAATACAAACATTAAAAAGGATTAAAATTTTAAACACTTAATAAATAAAAAAATCGGTATAGCGTTTTGAAAATAAAACAATGCTAATATTTGGTACAACTGCCAAGTCTCTGCTATTATTTCCATTGATATGACGGCTTGTGAAAATTATGATTTTTATTTTTTTAATGTATAATATTAAATTGGGATAAGGGTTAAACGACCTTAAATTGAGATATCAATTAATCTTTCTGACTTGGGTGTAAGTTACACTTAAATAAGGGTGAGTCACACCCTCGCCAAAACGATTAATTAATATCTCATTTTGAAGATCTTTTAACCCTTATTATAAACTTTTAGTTTAAAATAGCTTGCTCTTACAGATTAGTTAATATTATACATATATTAAAATAATAAAAATCAAAATTTTGACAAGCTCTCAAATTAACAGAAATAATAGCAAAGACTTCAAACTTGGCATTCAAAATAAGGTATCGCTCGCCACTCTTTCTATTTAGTATTTTGTGGGTGAGTTTTACCCCTCCTAGAGGGTTGCAATTCAGGGGTGAAAATGGGAAACAAATGTTTCCCCTAAAATAAAAAATTTACTTGTCCGAGCGTTTGTCCTTAAATTACTTGGAGTGCCCAAAATTAGCTCTGTTTCGTTTTCAAATTGCACCCTCTACATATAATCAGTAAAAAAGCTCACATTTCAATGAGTTTTTTAGACATAATTGACATTTAAAAAAGCTTACTTTCAGGACATTTTTCAATCAAAATTCCAAACTTAGTATTCCATACTTTTTCAATTTGAAACGGCATAGGAATCACATATTGTTCCCCTTTTACTATAAAAACTCTCACATGATGCGAGTCTATAAGGCATATAGATGGTGTGGGAACTCCTACAATAGTTAAAAAAATTATATGAATACAGTGTTTTACAAAAAAACTGCATCATATGACAAACTTACCAGAGACATCGTTTGTCCTTTCATATAAATCAGCCAAATTGGGTTCAAACATCGGCCTCTTACAATAAAAAGTTGACCACAATGCCTGTTTTATCGGTTGTGGTATTGTATAACAACTTATAACCTACAGCAAATAAAAAATATTAAAGTATTTTTTAACTCTTAGAAATAGCGCAAAAATAGTTCACTATAAGATTTTCAACAAACATAAACATGTCTTTTCTACCTTTCTGCCATTGTCCTGTTGATCAACATTATTTAATAAACCACGTGACCACACTGCAGTGTGTCCCTTGACATATAGCTCATCTTCCATAAATCCCGGACCAATTTTTGAATTTAATTTTGTTGGATCGGCGCTTATGGCAGGAGCTAGAAAATCATAAATAAGAAAATAAGGTAACAAACTCCTTTTTTAATACTTTTAGGCCGCTTTCAGACAGGCGACTTTTTGCAGTCGAAGTTGACAGCAAAAAGTCGATCGTTTGTGGTTGATTGTCGCTACTTGCCGTTGTCATTTAACAATCATTGAAAAAGCGATTTCTTTTTATAAGGGCGTTTTTTGACTGCAACCGAACTTCTACCGTTGATTGTCGCCGATCCCGTCAACTGACTACACGCCGACTACAACTTTTTCTTTTCGCACGGACTACACGGCGCGGCAACAAAAACAAGTTTTGACATTGGCATTGATATTTGACAAAATGGAGCCGTTTGATGCGGATAGTTATTATATGGTACAACGTATGAAATTGTCCAAATTTTAGACGGTCACTAAGACTAGGATGTACCCAAAATTTACGTGGTGTTCTTCTTTTACGCCTTCGCTTTTAGAGAAGCAACAAAAGTAATGCCTCTTCTGTCAAATTCATAGTTGTTCTGCCGCTACTGACGACATTTTGTCCTCCATGTAACTACAGAAAGTCGCTAGTAACACCACAGATGTAGTCGAAATTGTCGACAAGACGCCGATATTTTTGTAGTTAATTTCGACTGCAAAAAGTCGCCCGTCTGAAAGCGGCCTTTATAGGGTAAAAGATATACAGGTTGTTTTCTAATTGTAGTAAGAAAAATTATATAAATTCATAAACTAATTTTTATCAAAAAAGTTCATATAAGCATGGGTCCGCAAATTTTTCGTTCTGAACATACAGGGTGTATGTAAACTTAAAAATAAATAAAAAAGTTATTTTAGTAAAATTTGTTAAACTATACATAAACGTTATTTAATTAAGTATTTGTTGTTGTTACATAATTGTTAATAAACAGTTATAACGCCTAATTTAAAAAGATCCCCCACTGTTTATTATATGGTTCAAGAATATGTAATTTAGCGGATTTTATTTTTTTTGTCTGGAAAATAAACAAGTTACGTAAAAAACATTTAAAAATAAAAAAATATGAATTTTTATTTGTTTAATTTAAATAAAATATAAAAATTCTGCAAATATCTAAGGCATATATTTTTGTCAGAAATAGTTGTTCATGTGCCACTTGAGACGCCACTGAAATTTTTAAATTTAATTAAGTTAATCCTAAATAAGCTTATTTCTGCTCTTAATAACACTGCCAAATTTAATCAAAATTGGATAAAAAATAATTAATATTCGTTTTAAAAAAGTTTTAACACCCTGTACCTTGGAAAAAAGGCATTTCCGGACTTAGGTTAATTGGACCTTTTTTTTCCTAAAATTTGGTTATTAATAGAACACCCTGTATAGTTTTCAGAATTTAGTTAAGCTAACTGCAATGGCGGTCGTCAAAGTACAAAGCTAGTTAATTTATATGTAGGTATAATTACATTTTTCCAAAGAGTTCTATTAATTGAGAGGGGTCTGGGTGCCGCTAAAAGGTATATGTACACATTAGTGATGTAACAAATGTTCGCATTCGCATATTCGATGCGAATGTTTCGCGAATGTATGTAGGAAGGTAGGAAATTGTACAACGTGTCCAAGACAAGGAGGACCAATATGGGCATCTTGGTAATAGTAAGAGATTCAATGTCGATTCCACCAGTCTTATTTAAAATCGGAGTTTAAAATAAATTACACTTTTGCATTACTACTTTCTCTGCTTTATCTAATGGTGGTATTTTATTTGAAATCAGACTTTTTGTTTTCGTGGGACCATCATCAACTTTTTTCAAATACAGTCCTGATGTTTTATTATTAAGATTTAAAAGTCAATTTGATTACAAATTCAATGATATATCACACATAGAGGTTTAATCTTAATACGGCCCTGTATTTCTCAGAATTCGTTAAATATAGTAAGCTCTACATTTTAAAACTATTACATTAGTTTAGTAAAAATATTACCTTAAAAATCCACAAATAAAAAGTGATCAAATGATTTACTTATACAATAACAATTTGTATACGGAACTTGTTTTAGCTTTTATCTAGTCAGGTAAATCTAATAACAAAAAAACATCTTTGATAATTTTTAATTATAAATTTTCTAAAATATCGAAAAAGCCTGAAAAAGAAATGACTAAGTTGCTATTAGATAATTTGTTTTTCTTAACATTGAGTATGATGGTAATATCCTTAATCTGCGCAAATGCAAAACAGAAAGTTTTTGCATGATTATGAGCAAATTATTGTTATGCTGTATATTTTATCACCATTAAAAAGACAGTTTAAAGACCTTTTACAATTTACTATATTTTTAATTATTTTTTTTAGCAGTTTTGGAAATATGATCGTCCAAATCTTAATGTGTATATCTACTATTCTTTGATTTATAAACACTCTGTATCTCCAAAACGAATCAAGTTAGCCATGATTTATTTCACCACTGAATTTTTTGTCAAAGTCAAAGTCAGAATATGCTTTATTATGTTTAAAGAACAAGTTCTCATTGACCAAGCTGGAAGAAATAGTAAAAGTAACATGTATTCTTATAATCTAAATTTACAATAACTTCTTATAATCTAAAAAAACGCAAACTTATACCTTTATCTAACAATAATTTTAAAAAACAAGCAATTTAACATACCTATATCAAATTAATATTACAGAACAAAAAATAAACACTTGCCAATTAACTTACCTCAAACTAGTTTAAAAATCATAAACAATAATTTCAAAAATATACTGAAATATATACTAAAAAGCAATAAAAAAACAAAAGAAACAAGGAGATGTCACAAAACATCATTATAAAACTCATCTAGACTATAATAAGCCTTACCAATCAGTTTACGTTTAATTCTGTTTTTAAAAAGCTGAAGCAAAGAAAAAGCTTTAATCTCCCTAGGCAAATGATTATACATTAACTCTCGTAAATAACAGACTTTTTGTTAATGTCATAGTTGGTATGGGCAGGGGTATGTCAAGATTCTTGCGAGTTCTGTAAGACACGTTCCTGGAAACCAAACTATGGCGGTATTTATGGATAAGGGTGACAGTCTCCAAAATAAATAAGCTGTACAGAGTTAATTTTTTTATACTTATAAATAGAGGTCTGCAAGGATCCCTAGGCCGTGCCCTACACAGATATCTCTCTCTGCTTCTGCAAAACAAACAGACTATTTATAAGGTAATTCGCGGACATTCCCCAAAAGGAAAAATATAAAATGTAAAATTTTAAATCAAGATTGTGTAATCAGATTTGTTTTATCTTTTTAGTTTTCACTTAACCCTGAAAGGGCAACAAAAGGCGCCACCATGGTACATTTT
The DNA here is from genome assembly GCA_014170235.1 of Listronotus bonariensis. Classification (NCBI taxonomy): domain Eukaryota; kingdom Metazoa; phylum Arthropoda; class Insecta; order Coleoptera; family Curculionidae; genus Listronotus; species Listronotus bonariensis. The sequence goes on from JACEGR010007439.1 coordinate 22,433, forward strand.
TTCTGAGGGGGTGGTGACAATTTTGGGGGACCCAGACCCCAGGCCTCTCCATAGTTACGCCAATGCCTGCAGAGTTTCCATATGACACAAAGGTCGTTTTGTAACATCTCTATTTTCATGATTATGTGAATGGGATTGGCGAAATTTGCGCTATTGGAAGCAAAATCTCTCCGCGGAGAGTATATCTATTTGTAAAATAAGTGAAAGCAAAGATGGCCGTATTTAACACTCATATCAGCGATAACCTTGTGTACTAGTTACTCTAAACTGAAAGCTATAAATGACAGTCTAAACTCCATGGAACAACAAAAACTTTAATTAATAAAAATATATATCATTTTCCCAAGAAACATAGTAAATAAAATCCTTTATATTCAGATCATACACTTTTTATTCATTCAAACCAATTTTACGATATTTACCTTGGGTCTTATTTATATCAGCACTACTTTTAGTATCATTCCTTTTATCACCAACTCCTAATGAAAACCTCTTGTTTGGAAACTTAACACTAACATCGGAGAGTCGTTTCCCAAGAGCTTTTGGTGAATACTACCCTCAGAAGTTTTGAAACTGGCAGTATCTTCAAAAAAGTCGCTACATTCCATAGTATGGCTCTTGCTTGTAGATGGAGGAGCATAACTTTTGTTTTGTGTGGAGTTTTGCTTTGTGGAGTGATCATTTTCAATGCTTTAATAAATAATATAGCAAAAGCTTAAAAACACAGACTAGCATAAAAATGATTTAGATTATTCCATTTAAAAAACACTTGTAAAACAGTTCCTATTGCTCTGGTAATATACATTTTGCAAAAAAATCTTTGATACTAAAATTTGCTTGGTTTATTATAAAGATTTAGAGTACTACAGGGTGTCCAAAAAGTCTGGAAATGCTCAAATATCTCAGAGCATTTTAAACCAATCTAGACGAAATTCGGTACTCCAGGGTGATATTGGCGATGTTACCTGATCTACAGTTTCGAAGAAATCAATTTAAAGTTATTAAATTTTAATGAGATACCTATATTTTTGGTTATTGGCATTCAGCCGTTTTTTGCTGTATGAAAGTCTAATTTTCTCTTTAAGTATTAATAGCAGAAAAGGTGTTTAGTTTAGTAAAAATGTGTAAACTGCATAGGTATTACCTACCGTTTATACCTTGCAACTTTCAAACTGCTGCCTTGTCAGTTTTGATAATAACAAGTTATTGTTTAGTCTGTCTGGGAATTGGATTTATGCCAAAACTAACAAGGCACCAGCTTGAATGTTGCAAAGTATAACCGGTAAGGTAATATTTATGCAGTTTACACTTATTCTTTTTCTATATTAAACATCTTTTCTCCTATTACTACTTAAAGAAAAAAATTGGACTTTCAAACCATTGTATAGCAAGATTCCAATAATAAAGTAAAAAAGAAGCATCTCATTTAAATTCAAAAACTTTGAATTGATTTCTGTGAAACTGTAGATCTGGCATTATCGCCGATATCAACACTGAATTCAGAGTATGGGTTTACCCTGGATTACCATAGCCAGCAAAATAGTTCTTTCTTGATGTATCTTTATTATTTGATGTTTAGTTATGTTTAATATAGATGATATAAATATTCATAATAAATTACACAATTTTTGTATCAATATTTATTTGAAAAACCCATATTACCAGGGATTCAAAATATGGACGGTTCTACTTTCATTGGTTAAGCCTGTACATGACAATATAAAGTGTTTAATATACATATAAAAATTATTGCCCTGATACTAGACCTTTTAAAAATAAAACACACAATGGTTCTTGTGACTCTGCAGTTATCTTTTAAATTGGTGTTATTTTTATTTATGATATGTATCTTTTGCGATAAATAAATAATGATGACTTTTTTAAATTTATTAGTGTCAATAATACATAGTATTTTACACAGATCGAATGTATAATTCATAACTTTAATTTGTACAATGAAAATGAAGGTATTTTAGATATGCATTACATATTGTTTTAACTACCTAGCTGTAACTCCAGGTTCGGGTGCATTTTTTAAAATCCAGAACTCTGATAATGTATCTTCAGATAGTGATACTTTCTCTAAACCACTTTGCAGATATTCATCAAAATCTTTATCCTTTTTAAAAACTGGTTCAAAGGACCCCGGATGTCGGGCTACTTGCTGCCGGCCACGGGGTACAAACTCCTAAATTCATAAATAGAGAAGAATAGATGTCAATGTAGCTTATTTTTAGAGATACAATATAATAAACAAACCTGTGGATCTGAGGCAGCAATCATGATTTCCAATTTAACATCCAGATTTGCTAAAAAATAAATATTCTCGGGGAAAAATGTATTAAAATATAGATAAAAATTGTACGACTTTAAGGGGTTAGAGTTATTTAATGCGTTTTTAAAAGATTTGCTTTAAAAAATAATTATTTTAGTCATAATTTAAATGATAAAACAATGACCATCAACAGTTTTAAGAAATAAAATGAAAATTCAAAAATATTTATAATTGTCGAGGTTATATTATGATCTATGACATTTGTCAGTGAAGTAGTTCAAACGAATAGAAATTGTCAAGGGTGGTGAACTCTACAAGGAGTGCTGCATATTTATCTATCTATCTCTTTGTTTTATGGCTTTGATACTAAGTCAATTCGCCAGTTCTCCCGTTTCGGTCATATAACCTTTCCCGGCTTTGTCCGTGGAAAATCTAGATAATCGAGCCTGAAACTCCCAGACTTTCCTTGCATATGAATAAGAGACACTTCAAACAATTAACAACCGCGATGAACTTCTGAACATGCATAAATTGTGGCTGTCAAGCCAAGGGCAGCTACTGGTATCACAGGAGCGCCTGCCTTCAGATGTCCGATCCATTGTTGCCAAGTCGTGAAAACGTATATACAAATTTCTTGACGATATGGTGAAGGTTTAATAGATATAAAACAAATTAATTTAGTTATGCACCAAGCATCAAGTAATTTTATTATATTAATATACGAACCTAACTTACATACAGTATGAATGAAGGACAAAAAGAACAAACGTGAAAGATATGAAAAAAAAGTGGATGATGAATTAGTATTCCTTTTCTGTGTTCGAATAAACTTATTTTATTTAATATTAATTTTTTTATATAGAGAGGTTACCGTAATTATTACCTTCCTAGAAGGTATTGAAATTATGTAATAAAATATGTCATTAAATAAACCTCTTGTTTTTTTTTATGAAAAAATTAAATTCCTTTTAGTCAAACATGTAGTTCATATGTCATCTCTTAGAAAAAATGTAGCAATATGAACTTGAACAGGAAACTAATGATAATATTAATATTATGTAGTGATTTTTTTTTTTAACTGCAAAGCTCAAGGGATTTTTAAAGCCAAGATTAACTTGAATTATTGGTTCTCACTATGGAGACCTCACTAAATATTGCAACTTCAATAAAAAAAAAGACAATATTTGTGAAAATTTTATTGTCTTCTGATAGATCCGCAGTTTCGATTACAACTCATAAGAAGAAACTGCAAGAAACTTATGAGTGATTAAAATGTTTTCTAAAAATAATACAGAATTTTTAACAACCAGTAATATATAGGTACTGTAGGTAATAAATAACAATTTATACACATATCATAAACAAATATTTTTATAAATAGTCTACTAGAGCTAGCCTAAGAATACAAAATATAAATGGGTAAATTTTAGTTAGTTATAAAATACGGCTGTACTGATAAATAAATTCACTAAATAACTACACTCGGTGCTATTTCTGCTTTGACAAAAAGTATATCTGTTTGTCCATTTTTCATTTTCCAGTATTTGATATGTCCACTTTTTCCATTATCATTGTAATTTGTTTAAAAACTCTTAAATTAATCATATTACATTATTATAATTTGAAATATGCAGGATTGTGAATAACTTTAGAACAAATAAAGTTATCAAGATGCGGTTTTCGCAGACAGCCTAAGGTTTTTTTGTCAATTTTTGTGTATAATAAATGAGTCCTAAGGTCTTTGTTAAATTTAAACGACACTTCACAACCTTCCAAACACTTAAATAAATGAGTTTCATAAGAATAATTAAGAGTCAAGTCCACTTTTTCAACAGAATGAACTTCTCGTACATGTCTGTTGAGATTCGACTGTGTTGAAAATAACTTTTCACACTTAAAACAAGATACTGGCATTTTAAATGTATTTTATAAGTCACAATACAAATAAAAAAAACAAATATCTCGAATTTGCACAATCGAGAAACTGAAAAAACGAGGGAAAAAAGTTGGGTTAACTTGTTAACAGCGATCGAAACATTAGCGGCAACACTGGATTGGATATCTGAAGGCAGGCGCTCCTGGTATCACGCATAACCGTCACTTTCACCACTGACGTTTCTCCGCAAGGCATGCGCACCTCCTCGACCATACGAAGACACCATGTGTTTAACACCAAACTGTAAAAACCTCAGGCTTTAGGAATCTTGAACTCACAGCGCTTGGCCCCAGAAGAAAGAAGCCCCAATTTAGCGTGAATCTTTTCTCGATTCCCAAGAGTACAGCAACGCCCATACTACTCCTTCAGCCGCCTACCTGGGAAGTATATGTAGACTTCTACGTAAACGTGAACCGCACTACTCGAAGACCGCAAAAAATTGTTTAATGTGCTGCATATTAAATATTTGTTTGCAAATATAGGTTGTGCTCGTGACATCAGCGTTTTCCCCAGAATAAAGAATTATTTTGGAATCATTAATTTATTGCATATCTTCCAAAGTACCCTGCGCAACAAAAGGCAAACACGACTATTTTATTAACCGTATACCCTAACATACTACATACAAAAATATCATGGCAAAAAGTTGACGTTACAAACATAGCCTATATTTTCGGAAAAATATCAAAAATTAAGCGCTTCTTATTAGAAAGTTTATCTCCTTGCCTATAAACAGTAAAAACTAAACATATTAAAAAGTCCAATGACTAAAAAGCAAAAATAACACCAAAACCGCGAAAAATGCTTCCAGTACGATTGTAAACAAAGAATTACGGAAAAAGATAACGTCACAAAATTTAGTGAACATGAGCTTAAATGGGATTGAGCGCTCCTTATTAAAAAGTTTATTTTTCTTGGGTCTTAAGGTTTACGTCACCAATATCGCCATTTCATTTATTTTACCGTATTTTTTTGTTCTTGTATTGCAAATACTCTCTATAATTCTTTTTAGGCAACCCAATATACACTGGCAAGTATATATGGTTGTCTGACATATAATTTGTTTAAATAAAAAATATGCAGTAAATGTGTTGTCATTGTCTTTGTTGCTAAAGGACAAAAGCTATATTGGTTTTTATAAACGAAGAATATGCCCCTCCTTTATTTTTGACAGCATACCGCTTGCATGCTTGTTTGACGTTTCTCTGGACTCGTGCTTATTTTCTAGTGCGGTGTGCTTCGAGATTTTGAACCAAAAAATTTAAAAAATATGGCTATTAGTTTATTAAATCCTAAAGCAGAAGTGGCTAGAGCCGCCCAAGCATTGGCTGTAAATATTTCTGCTGCCAAAGGTATTCAGGATGTAATGAAAACCAATTTGGGACCAAAAGGAACCATGAAGATGTAAGACCACATGCATGTACTTTTGAAATTTTCTCAATAAAAAATTACTTATTTAAATTAAAGACAAAATTTTTGAAATATATGGACCCTAAATTATAGATATTTCCAATTTTTTTCCATGTTATGTACAGAAAATGGTGTTATTTTGGGTATCTTTTTTATTTTGTGGTCTGACACTTTTTCTAATATTAGTTTAACACTTTAGATTTAAATATTTATAATTTTATGTATTTTGTTTTTGTAATAAAGGTTGGTGTCTGGAGCAGGCGATATTAAAATTACCAAAGATGGTAATGTTTTACTCCATGAGATGCAAATTCAACATCCAACTGCATCATTGATTGCTAGGGCATCTACTGCACAAGATGATATGACTGGTAAGTAACTTTGGTAACTATTTAGAAAGTGTGAAAACTCCGATTTTGACGAAATTGGGATTTTAAAAGGTGAAAATCAAATATTTTGTGCAACGTTAGCTTTAAATCAAGAATTGTGTACAAAAAGAAGGGAAACTATAATTTAAAAATATATATATATATATATAATGTGGGTTCAAATCCTGCCGGCAGCCAAGGTCAGAAATTTAGTGGTTAGCTCAACAACAGACAGACAAAGTGCAAAATGTAGCGACGCTAATAGCCAGCAAGGACTAAGGCGCGGGAACACACTTTGCCTTGTCCTGTGCAACTGTAAACATGCGGACCCCACTCATTGGGTAGGGGCAGTAGTGCCCCTGTGTGGGAATAAGGCCATAAGTTGTCGCTTATAGGACCGTGGTTTGGAACACACATTAGGATGTAGGTCCTGTCTGGCTGACATCACCCAATTTATGTAAAAAGACATGTACCTAATAAGCTTAGCGGTTTTAGTGCATTCCAGCCCTATTCTGAGGTCTAAGGTCTAAGTACCCCAGTCATCTTAGCCAAATTAAAGGGTCAACCTCAGAATCTTATGGAATAAGCTGAATATTTGTACATACCCTTATTTTGGTACAAAAATACTTTCCCAAAAATCCCCTATGATATTGTGTAAGGAACTCAAAATATGACATTTCAAAGGTAAAAAATCAGTTTTTTGCGAATATTTTGATTCCTTTATCTCTAAACATATTTATGTTTATTATGATTTGTATTGTTCCTTAGAATAGGTAGTATCTGTAAATGGCAAAGCTGTAGATACTGTATAAATAAATAAATAAAAGTTGTTGAACACAAAATTCTTTACTTTGACATGGCATTTGGCATTTTTTTTCTGGTCAACGGATCCGACGATAGAGGGCGCAGAATGTAAAGCGCTTTAGTGTAAATACCTTAGCACGTAATCTATCGTGATTTTTAGTGTAATATGTCATTTTTTTACTTAAGTTTTTACTAAATATCACTAAATTAACTATGTCACTTACGTATTTACCAGAAATAATGAAGTAATTACGTAAATTATTTTTAATATACTACAGGGTGTTTGAGAACTATGGGATTAAACTTTAAGGTGTGATTTCCTATTTTATGAAAAAAAAATTTAGAAAAAATGAGTTTTTCTAAGTATTTTTAATATGCTTAGGCTGATTTAAATAAAATTTGGTACATTTATTTAAAGTAATAGGGTGCTTATTTCTTCCTAACCATATTGGTATTATTGGGTACAGTGGCGTGTCAGTGGTCACCGAAACTTATATTATTAAGCAAAAAAAAGTATGCCATTGTAATTGGCTTTTTTAACGTTTTTATATCATTTTATAATTAGGCAATTAATAATACAACTTTTTAGTCTCTTATGTTTTTTCGTATGTCGCTTTGTTTTCAAGAAAAAAATTAAAGCCATTTTAACTCATTCTAAAAAGTAGCCCTAACCACATAAAATAAAATCTAAAATTAAAAAATAAAAATATCGATTTTCATTTACCCAGTGGGTACACACAGTACTTAGTGGGTTTTAGTACAAGTGAAGAAATGGTTAATTGATCTCCCAAAGTTGTAAGGACAAATTATTACTTTTACTGAATGTAAATTATTGTACCATTAAATAAAGAAACATACATAACAGTTCAAACGGCTATTGAGCAAGGTTCTTCAGCCTTTGATTAAAATAATACACTACATACAATTAAAATTATTACGATAAAAATACAAACAATTGTCTAGAAAAAAAAAACATAAAACATTGATAAAAAGACAAAGGACAATACTTCATTTTTACAAAATTAATTTTAAACATTAATTATGATCAAAATTTTGCAACTTCCCAAACAGTTAATCTAGGATGTCTTGCTCTTGGAGTTGCATTGGGGATTTTGTTAAGGCAAAACCATAAGATGAGGTTATTTTGTGCTTCATTTAAGGCCTACAGCACGATATCCAACGTCAGCGTCGAACGGCTGATTTAAAAAAACAAGTTATTTTATGCTCGCATGAAGATCAAAGACATCGCTCAACGCTGGCACCTAGTATGGTGTCTGAGTGGTGTTGGGATGCCATATCTTTATAATTTTCCTCAAAGCAGTAGTCTCGCCGACTTTGATATTTTTTATGGCAGGAGCTTTACAGTTTAAAAAAGTGGGTGCCCATACTCAATTATGGGTCGACATATTAGTTTGTATGTTCTAACTGCTGTTTCTGTGTTATGCCTTGAAACTTCTATGAAATACTAGAGAAATGCTTGTCTCTTAGATATAATAGCCGTTTTGGTAGAAGAAGTATGTAGGTTAAAATTAATTTTGTGATTGAGAATTCGGAGCTGGTACATGATTAAACATAACAAAGTGTGTCTTGGTAGGGTTGGGTTTTGATCTGCATTTGTAAAATCATAGCACCGTTTGGTTCAGAAGACTTTGCAACAAATCTGTGGCTTTTTTAGAGTTTTTTCATGATAGACCAGTGCTGTGTCATCCACAAACTGTAAGACATATGTATCATGTAAAGGCTGGTTTTTGTCATGATTTGGCTCATTGTAAATGTCTGCAAAGTAGATGTTATATAGGAAATAAGAAAAGGATGAGCCCTGTGGCAGCCCTTGTTTCAGGGTAAATAGTTCAGAGAAGCATTCCTCTATCCTTACTACCAGTCGTCTGTTGTTAAGCATGGTGTGAATCATATATATGTATAAATTGTTTTGGACATCCTGCTTGGTGGAGTTTATTTAAAAGGCCCTTGTACCATACAAAAAAATATTAGTTTATGCTGATTTTTTAAAATCTTTTAGGTGATGGAACAACATCCACCGTTCTTCTAATTGGTGAACTTCTGAAGCAAGCAGATATCTATGTGGCTGAAGGTCTTCACCCAAGAATTTTGGCAGAAGGCTTTGACAAAGCTAAGACCAAGGCTTTGGAAATATTGGAGAAGATCAAGATTCCCATTGAAATAAACAGGGAAACCTTAATGGATGTGTGTAGAACTAGTTTAAGAACAAAGGTAAAAAAATGTGTCATAAATTTAACAATTATATTGATGTTTTCTGTTAATTTAGAGGTAGAACTATTTTTTATATATATATTTTTTTAATAGGTTCATCAAGTGTTGGCTGATGTCCTCACTGATGTTTGTGTTGAAGCTGTCCTTGCAATAAAGCAAAATGACAAACCTGTTGACTTACACATGGTTGAATTGATGCAAATGCAGCACAAAACTGAGAATGATACTTCTCTTGTTAAAGGTAATAGTTTATACTGTGATGCTAATAAATAATTTTAAGCAATTATAATAAAAAATATATTCTATTATTTTTATAAAATTTCAGGCCTAGTCCTTGATCATGGCTCCCGCCATCCTGACATGCCAAAACGTCTCGAAAACTGTTATATTCTTACATGCAATGTCAGTATGGAGTATGAAAAAGTGAAGTTAACTCTGGATTTTTCTATAAGACTGCTGAAGAAAGGGATAAAATGGTAATACAATTTTTTGTCTTAAATAAATCAATTAAAAATAATAAAAAAAGTTTGGTTATTCAATACAGGCTTATTTATGTTAAATCACTGACTATACCACCAGACTGGCTATAGAAAATCCCATGTAAATTTTCATACCTTTAAATTTAAATATTGGCTCTTCTATTGATTTTACAACAAAAAAGAATGTTTTGTATATATTGATATGAAATTTAGTATGTGAGCCAATATTTAAAGGTATTAAAATTTACATGGGATTTTCTCTGGACAGTCTGGTGATGCCACCCAGTATAAACAGAGGTTTATTTATTTTTTAGGTATTGGCTGAACGTGAATTCATAGATCAAAGAGTAAAGAAAGTCATTGAATTAAAGAGAAAATTATGTGCTGGCAATAATAAAACTTTTGTAGTCATTAATCAAAAGGGTATTGACCCTATGAGTTTAGATCAGTTGGCTAAAGAAGGTAAGAAAATAGAAAATATGTACATATGGACCTGTTTTAGAAGAAATGAAGGCAGAACTTTTTGCTTTTTTCTTGTTAAATAAAAATCCTGAAAAATACCATTCTGCTTAAGATATTTTGCCCAATCCATAACACAAAATCTATTATTTTTCTTGTCTCACTGTACATTAAGATGACTTAACTAAAGTTTAGTATTTTCATTGTGGTATTATGGGGGCTAAGGTCAAATCGTACAAAAAAGCCATGTTTTCGTGATTTTTTTCTGACGACACAGTTAAAATTTATTTACTCAACCAATGGTATATTAAAGTATGACATTCGAAGAATGTTTCATCAAATTTTTACAAAAAATATTAAAAAATACGGCAATGGCAGCAATTGTTCGGACGTGCCTCGAAAAAAGTTGAATTGCGGTGCCCTCATAACTTGGTGCTGGATCATCCGAAATCAAAAAATCAAAGTTCATTCGTTAGATAATAGTTTACCCCAGGTAACGCTGTCGAGTTTTTTTTCCAAATTTTTGTCATTTTTTTGAACACTTTGAAGTGAAAAACACAATTTTGTGGGAAAAAATCGGCTAATTTGTTATTGCAAAATCAAAATTATAAAAAAAACTCGACAGCGTTACCTCGTAAATGATGTACAGAAATAGTGTTTAAAATTTCAAAAGGATCGGTGCAGAATTTCAAAAGGATCGGTGCAGTAGTTTTGGAGTTATCAGGGGCACCGACTTTGAAAACGTGAGTTGTGAATTGAATACCTTACCCCCCTTAAACCAATGCGCTTAAAAAAAACTCGACAGCGTTACCTCGTAAATGATGTACAGAAATAGTGTTTAAAATTTTAAAAGGATCGGTGCAGTAGTTTTAGAGTTATCAGGGGCACCGATTTTGAAAACGTGAGTTGTAATTTAAATACCTTACCCCCCTTATGCAATGCAAATAATATATTTATAGGTATTTCTTATATTGTTTGCAATAACTTTTTAAGAAATTTTTCACAGAAAACCTTTTTTTATAGGAATTATGGCTTTGAGGAGGGCTAAACGTCGTAACATGGAGCGTCTTGCATTGGCTTGCGGTGGTACTGCCATGAACACCTTTGATGATCTTTCGGAATCTTGTCTTGGGCAAGCTGGCTTAGTATATGAACATGTGCTGGGAGAAAACAAGTACACGTTTGTTGAAAAATGCAAGGTCAGTTCTAACAATATTAATATAAATGTACTTTTTTTAAAGGGGATCTCTAATGTGTGCATACATTTTATAGTTTATTTTAAATAAATTATGTCTTAGTGCCGTTTCACATGAGACGTCGAACGCACTACACTTTTCTTCTGAAAAAGGTTTGCAATAAAAGAAATGTAACCTTTCAGATGCAGACGCTTTGCAACATTTTGTCAGCTGGCGCGTAATGTACAGCGTGACCTAATTTTTTAGGCAACCCTATGGCGATACCTTTGTTTTATCCGGTAAACAGATCTCGTACTATGTAATGTATGTTCTCTTAATTTCAAATACAGAGTTACAAATACACTTTTTAGTCACTTTTAATTGGCAGTGTGCTGCACCAGCAACAACGCCGAAAACATTAATTTTAAAAGTAACGTGAAAAAAAAATGGATCTTCTTTCTATGTACGACATAGCATGTTGACTGGTTGAATGTGTAACAGGACTTACCTTCTACCTGCGTATTATGAATGCACTATTTTCTTGGTACCCACAGCTAAACATAGGGTTGTTTCGTTCACCTTAAGTAAAAATTGTCAATTATCAAATGGTAAACTATTTTCTTTTTATATTTATAATATTTATATTTATAATTTTAGGTATTCAATTACGCGCTAAAATATTTATATGTTTTATTTCAGAATCCCCAATCTGTAACAATTTTAATGAAGGGTCCCAACAAGCACTCCTTGCAACAGATCAAAGATGCTATTAGAGACGGTTTAAGGGCCATTAATAACGCCATTGAAGATAAGGCAGTTATTCCAGGTAATATTTTTTCCCATTTTTGTCTCCGTCGGAAAAGTAACAGATGATACTAATAATAAAGTTTTTAGTCCCGGGGCGAGTCATATATACAGGGTGTTATGGAAATACTTTAATATATTGAAATGGGTGACTCCTGGGACAGTGTAGAGACACACTGAGTACTTTTTTTGTTTAATTCAAACTTTTTTACAATTTGTAAAAATACCTTCTTTTCACCTATCTGCTACGTCCCTGGTTACGTAAATACTATAAACACAGACAGTAGACCTATTTGTTTGCGATGTTGCCAAACGTCCTATTTTATACCCAATAAACGATATAAATACATAATAGAATAAAAAGGTAAAATGTTATTATATTCTATTTTTTTATAAATTTACTTTAAAAAATTATTAAAAGCCTTATATCAAAATAAATTGTAACAAAAAAATATTTAAATAAAGGTCGATTTACCTTCAATACGGAATATGTTCTAAATTTTGATTCCAAACATGCATTTATTTTCCGCTGCATACTGTTTCTCACACGCGCAAAAATGTTTTCATTGTCTCTTATTTGCTGAGCCGCTAGTTCCACACGATTTCGCAACTGTTCTAAACTGTTAATGGGTTCACTATAAACAAACTCTTTCATAGTTCCCCGGCTTGCCGAGCATTTTGCCTAGCTTCCCCATAACACAAAACCATGTCAGTCAACTCGATTGAATTTCGTTGCATTTTACGTAAATTAAAACAAAATGCAAAACTTAATAAACGCACAATTTGGTAAATTCTTCGCAATATTATTTAAAACGCAAACCAGGGCAAGCGAATTTCGTCTTTCTGTAACCTTGCATAGCATAAGGAAGCCTTCTTATTGGTCAGTTAAATCATGCCGGATTCCTTGAGAACAACAACGCGAATTTGCGATGTTCAGCTGTACAATTGTACTACATCTAGTACATTTAGTATATTTAGTTTTTTTATGTTTATGGCAGTCCATGTTAGTAGCACAAAAGCTAAGTACTAAGTACCGTGGGTGCCAGATTTTTAGATGTTAAACCCATTTAACGACTGAATAATGTTATCCAGAGGGCACCACCATTTTATCGTGGATTTCAAAGTACACAATAGAGGACAATAATATACCGGCATAAAAAAAAGTTAACCAATTTTTATTATCTACTTATGAGCGGCGTAGGCGTTACATTAAATAATAACCTTAAATAACATTTAGAGCTACAACAGCTTTTAGAAGGCTAGGATTTTTTTCTTGGCTGGAAAGTACTTTTATTTTCACGAGTACACTCTTTACACTTTCACCATAAACTTCCCTTCTCTTCCGTACCAATGAGATGTACAGTAATATAGCAACACAAAGTAATTGTTTCATGCATTTTGTAACCGTACATCTGAAGAAGCCCCAAAATGTCCACTTCGGCTCCTTTATCCCTAAGGTATGTTAAATATGCCGTCTACTTTTATACCCACGGTAATAAGTTCCTAGACATCAAGCTTTTATGAATTATCAAAAGAAAAAACAAACCCTGCATTTTGTAGTAAAAAATTTTGATTAAAAAACCTAATTAAATTGAAAGCACCTAGTTTAACCAAAAGAATTCGCTGTAAGTATCATTTTATCTCCCATAACCAGAACAACATGAGACAAAGAAAACGGTTTAAAAAGAATTGAACTTACAAGTTTCAGTAAATTGATAAACCCAGTTACGTGCAAACTGCAAAAATGTTAGAATAAATTGCAATAAATTTCTTGCAAAAAACATCTAACCTGTAAAAACACCTGTGTTTGTGGCGCTGATCACGGATCTGAAAAAATTTTTAGTCGGATACATTTGTTTCCGAGATATCCATCATTAAAGTTGGCATTTGAACTAACCTCATTTTCACTTTATTCCCCCTTCTTTTGGCATACAATTCTTGATTTTAAGTTAAAGTGGTACACAATATTTGATTTTCACCTTTTAAAACCTCATTCTTCTACGTATTTTACACTTTTTTGAATTAAATTGCATAGCTTCTCTTTCAATCGTTTTTAATCGTAGCAGAATATGATGGAAGCGGTGGAGCAGTGAATGCACGGTTGCAACGTTTTTAAAGGGACCCTTCCCAATTTATTTGATAAAAGGTGTAAAAAACATAGAAACATGGGGTTTTAAAAGGTGAAAATCAAATATTGTGGGCCACTTTAGCTTTAAATCAAGAATTGTGTGCAAAAAGAGGGGTGAATAATGGTGAAAATAAGGTTAGTTTAAATGCCAACTTTGATGATGATTATCTCTGAAACCGACTAAAATTTCGTTCAGATTCGTGATCAGCGCCCCAAAAAAACCCAACATACCAAATTTGGTTAAAATCGGAGTTGCGGACACTTTCTGTACAATTACCGTAGTTTTTTTGTACATTTGTCTCATAGGGAATAATCTTTTGTACTCTTTTCTCGTGTGAACCAAGATCGTTTGACTAGGTAAGGTTGCCTCGTAAGCCTTGCAACATGGCGGACCATACGTCACATATGTATTTTGCTCATTATTTAATGAAGTTTTTAACAGTGTAGTTTGTGTTTTTTGTCAATATTAAAGAAATACTTTTAAATACTGTTAATTCCAGTTGTTACCGTAACTTCTTTATTTCCTATTAATAAATTATTTAACAATGATTATTCTTTGTTTGCTATGTTGGCGCCAAGGAACCAGCAGTGCGGTACATATGTGACGTAATGAGGCAACCTTACCTAGTCAAACGATCTTGTGTAAACCACCTGTCGTCTGTCAACTCTTAATTTTGATGAAAGAAAAGCGAAATGTAACAAAAACTTTATTTAAAAACGCAGTAAAATTTGTTTTAATAGTGTTTTGCAATAAAAATACCGTTTTGTGTATTTTAATTCAATTCTTTGTGCGCATACGTGTCGCGTCGCAGTGTTTAAAAAGTTTGTAAAGTAATTAACCACCTAAAAAGTGTACTTGATTTGTGGAAAAAGTAATCTACATTCATTATACGCTCAAACAACCTAGTAGCGTAATAAAGGATAATTTGTGTAATCATGTAAGTTTTTCGTTTGATCGAATTGAAACAGCAAAACCCATAGATAAACTGGTAAAGAACAAAATAAATTTGGCAACTTTTCTCAAGCTTGTTGACTTAACCACGTGTTATAACTGCTTTCAGCTGTTTTTGACAGCGACAGAAGGTAAACATATGTATTTTAAGGGATTTAAAGAGCTGGTCAGTAGCGGGTTTGCTTTTTAATCGTAAAATTTTGGGGTTCATTATCACTGTTATTTATGGTGGTCCGCCATTTTTAATAATTTTTATTCAATTTATTTTTACACAAGGATTTTGGGGTTTAAATATATTAAAGTATTTCCATAACACCCTGTATATAACCAATATATAGCCAATGCCGTGTCGCTGTTTTGACGCCAGTGTGGAGTGTCGGTAATGTAGTAGGCGTACTTGCGCAGTTCGCAGAACTTAATTTGTAAATATTTACTAAGCAGGACTGGCTTTAAAATTATGCTATATTATATAAATTAATTAGGGATTTTAATTCACAAAAATTTATCACACACGCCACAAAACAAAATTATCAAAACATTATAAGACACTAAAAAGACCAAATAAACTAGAAATAATTCAAGAAGAACACACCCCGAACGCCACCAGAACTCCGGCTCTGATCAAATATGGCCGACAGCACGCATCTGCTTTGTTTACATTGGTTACCACGACAACCCATAAATTTTCGATTTTGCACAAGCGCGACCCTACATTAGATCTGCCCATACTGGCGTCATTTTATGATTTAGCGGCGACATACAGTGTTTATATATTGGTTATATATATGTGGGGTCAGTAATGAAATAGACCTCATAATAAAACCTTTTAAGGGGGGTGCCTTTTGACGAGTGTACAACGATTATTCATACAGCCATATATGGAAGCGGCGCTTTAAGCGTCAATGTCAAATGTTTCGGGTGTCGGACTGGGTGAACACGTCATTTTTTTGTCGAATTAGTTTACCACAATGTTTTACATGGATTTTTAAACATTGTGCCCATAACGGTAAGTCATGAAACCATAAGGCTCAAACACATATTTCGGCGGGTTTCGTGACTGTAACCCTTACGATTTTGGTACAATGTTTAAAAATTGCATGTAAAACATTGTGCTAAATTTGTCCAACAAAAAGTGACGCGTTCGCCCTGTCGAAACCCAAAACATTTGACATTGACGGACTGGGTTAAAGCACCGCTTCCTATATGGCGGTATGCACATTCGTGGTAGATTCGTCAAAAGAAACCTCCCTAAAAGGTTTTAAAAGTGTTTTTATCATAAAGTTTCTTTCATTACTGGCACAGGAACTGTTCATTGCATAATTTATTTTAATGAGGCATCTTAATTTAGGTGCTGGCGCCTTTGAAATTACTGCCAACAAAGAGATTATGGCATGGAAAGACACTGTTAAGGGTAAAACACGACTTGGTGTGGTTGCCTATGCTGAAGCATTATTGGTTATTCCCAAAGTCTTAGCTACTAATTCAGGATTTGACGTTCAAGTAAGTACCATTTATATAAGTTTTTTTAAATATTTTATTAGATTGGTTTCTGATGCAAATAAAGGCTTACAAAGCAGCATCTTTGTATTGCAAAAACTTCCTCACGGTCGACTTTTAACCCATCATTTATACAACAATCTACCCCTTAAAATATAAACAAGAAATCAGCTCTTAAAGTTTTTCGCATTTTTTTTTACATACATACACATTACACTACACCACACTTTTCTGTATCAGTAAAGCAACAACAAATAAAGCAAGATTAGTTATCCAATTCGAAATGTTTACATGCCGGCATTCGCTTTAGACCTCCTTTTCGCGCATTACCCGTTTACGATTTTGTTTGGCTGAACATGGAAAGGGTGATTCAAATTAGGTTTCCACATTACAAATATATAATTTTTTGAAATGTAACTGAACAAGACAGTCATGGAGCAATATTCGACCGAACAACATGTTAAAAAAAAAAAAAAAGAATATCTATCTATCTATCTAAAATTATTCAAGCCTATTATGAAAACGGCCAATCAAGGAAAAATACATTTCGTGCTTTACGTGAATTTTTGGCGCACAAAATCAGCCTTGTGGGATGAAAAAATTCAGTTGTTGAAGTAAAAATGCGTCCTCAAAAGGTGACTCTTTTGGTCCAGAGGCATAATTGGTCTATTTTTTTTTCGAGGATCATGCGTAGAACGCCGTTACGGTTAATGGCGTTCGCTATCGGAACATGATAACAGTTTTTCTAGGAGCAGTTGGAAGATATGGACTTTGAAGATTTCTAATTTCAACTGTTCAACAAGTTTCCAGGTCGCATTATTTCACGTAACGACGATATCAATTGGTCGCCGCGATCATGTAAATTAACCCCTTTAGATTATTTTCTTTGGCGGTATCTTAAAAGCAAAACCTACGAGAATAACTCAAACATCATCGCAAAGCTGAAACAGATGATCAGACTCAAAATAGAACATAGAACCTGATTTGTGCCACGAAGTAGTCGAAAATTTCTGGAGACGGATTATGTCATGCCACATAAGCCACGGAACTCATTGATATCATCTTTTATGCATAATTGTAATGAACTACTCTCAGAGGGCAAATAAATACTTTTTAATAACTTTCAATATCTCCTTTTTTTAATATATTTAATGTGGAAACCTAACTTGAATTACCCCTTATAAACCACACTACACTACACGGCGGAAACAATTTTGATTAATTTTGATATTCGGGGTTTTTTGGAGCGCTGATCACGAATCAAAACAATATATACTTTATTTATTTATACAGGGTGTTTCTGAACAAATGCAAAAAAAAATCGATAGTGATTTTCCACCAAAAAATAAGAAAAAAACTTCATATGAACATATGTCCTAAACGTCTTAGTGTTTGAACTACATAGTGTTAAAATTTAAAATTTTATAATATCTTTTATATCCATTCATATATTTTTAAAAAATTTTGGACCAGAATACATTTTTTTACAAAAAATAATTTGTACCATTCTCGACCATGAGGGGTTTAAGTTAAGTATTTAAAAAAATTGTATGCCACTGCATTTTTCTAATATAAAAATATATTTTTTTAATTCCCAATTATTTTACAACAAATTTGATTCCTTGACTTTTTTTGTTTGGTGTGCGTTTTTCGCGTAATTCAGTAAAAACCGTTTTTGGCATGGTTAGTTAATTTCATATTAGGAATACAAACTATTCCTTATATGAAATTCTACATTAAAAACTAATCTCCGTTATTTATTCTTTAATAAGATAGGAATTTGACCATGCCGAGAAATGGTTTCTATTTATTTACGCGAAAAGCGTAAGGAGACCAAATTTGTTATTAACTAAAAATGCAGGGGGCATACCATTTTTTCTCAAAAAATATTTACCTTAAACCCCATATGGACGACACTGGTATTGTATATTTTTTCTTGTGTGTCAAAAAATGTCTTTTGATGCAAAGGGTGCGTCTCCCAAATTTTTTAAAAATATCTGAATGGGTATAAAAGTTATTATAAAAAAATTAACACCCTGTAGTTCAAAAACTAAGACGTCTAGGACATATGTTCTTATAAAGTTTTTTGCTTATTTTTTGGTGGAAAATCACCTCCTAAAATACTTGTATTTGTTCAGAAACACCCTGTATGTAATTTATTAGGAAATCTCAAAAGGCCATTGACGGAAGTCCTTCAGCCCATGATATTTACAATATAATTTGTAAATTGATGTGCATGTACATTACAAAGAAGAAAAAAAATATTAAAAATTAATCTAATATACATTAATTCCATTAATAATAATGCTACTGGTTGTAGCATAGCTAATAATCAGTTCCCACAATGTGTTTTCTGGATATTGAAATCTTGATTGCTCTTTTGTCCTTTTCCTGCATAATGTAGATAACAAGTGTCTGTTTTGAGAAATATTAGCGAACCTTTTTACTAGTCTCCTCCTCCTAAAGTAGTTCTTTCTCTATGAGAGACCTAACCTCAACTCATATTAAAGGCTTTTGTTTAGAAGAAATTTATGGTTATGTAATGGCTTGCAAACGTCATTTTTGACGTTTAAAAAATTAAAATAAGTCAAAAACGGTTTGATTTAGGTATAGAACATTATACATAAATTATGTTTAGAATTTTACGCAGAATCTAAAAAATAAATTATATATAGGGTGTTCCATTTAAAATAAGGAACTTGACATTAATTTCCGGTATAACCGGAAGTGGTAGAGCTTCCAACATATTTTAGTTGTATGTCCCCCACTGACTTTATAATGTTACCAAATTTTCCCAAAATACTTTTCGAAAAATCGATCGCGGCAATTCCCGGTTGGACACCCTGTATAGATGTAATGTCACACCCGTCATTCCCTCCGATTGGTGTTTTTGGATTTATGGTGGGCTTTTTATTTTATGGATTTAGTTTATAAAAATTAAATACAAACTTTCATTACATTGTTAAAATTAACACGTTTTTTGTAATCCACAAATCTTATTGTATATAACAGTCATTTTTGGATGTTGTTAACATGCATATTCCTGATTAACCCATTAGCGCCCAGAACTATTTTTTATTAATTTGGTTTGTTATTTTTGTATAATATAATTAATATGACCCTCCTTTGATTACATAATTATACATTACATATACATTACTTAATATGTTATGTCAGATAAAGAAATATATGCTGATACCATATCGTATCATTGGGCGCATATGAGGTCTTGTTTATTCCGCAAGAGGTAATATAAAAGTTTCACTTTTTTTTTTTTTTTTGATTAAAATGAATGTCAAGAACAACTTTGGGAAAATGGAGGTATATCATTAGGTGGGCTTCTCCATTCTTGGGCTACTTCCCTTCTAAATTCTAGGTTGAAAACTTTATTGTGAGTTTTTTCTGTACAAAAAAACTGACTTTGTTAACTGCTATATCTGGGATCCAAAATAAAAATTGACTAGTACCACCATTTGCTTCGTATTTCTTTAACAAGTTCGTGATATATACGGTCCAAACGGGTATTATCAGTTATTTTATAGAAATAAAACGGAAATAATTTTGTATTTGTCAGCGGAATTTTTACTTTTGTCTACATTTACGTTAAGGGGCTTATAAATATTTCTTTTATTTGATAAAAACTCTGATAATAAAGAATCACGCCTGTTACAAAAATATTAAAAAGTGGTAGTTGAAGCGCCCAGTAATACCATACGGTAACATGTTAATTTTAGGTCGTTTTTTGAAAACTAAAATAATTGTTAGAAAACAGTTACTTTTTCACAATAATTAATTACTTATTCTTAGGGTGTGTTTATGTCGGAGCGACGAGAAACGACGGGACCAGCGAGGTAATAAGAGCGCGGTAATAAAGCTAGGCGAAAGTAGCGCGACATGTATTTCTCTGAAAGGTTTTTACCTTATTGAAAAATGCACAGTGGAGTTAAAACAGTGCAGTTACCCAAAAAAATACCCATGTTTTATAATTTTGCGAAATACAAAGTTAAAAAACAAGTTTTGGGAATCGAAAAGTAAAACAATTATTATACAATTGCTGTTTGACGTGGTTCGCTGAGATTAACTAAAAAGGACAACGTTAGCGACGTCTTAAAAAGTGATTTATATGGTATCACGGGGCGTTAATGGGTTTAAGAGCTAAAGTAGGACGCAATCTTTAAAAGCTTGCTTTTTTATTTATTTTACACCTTTTTCTATAAAACAGGAACAGTACAGTACCAGTACTAGTACCAGGGCCCGTAGACTACAATTCAGCTAAGAAAAAGCCACGCAGTCATCATCAATTCTATCTCACTTTCAAATTCACCCTTTTGTTGCTCGCACACTATTTAAACAACGCGATTAAAAAAATAGTTGATTGCCGTCTTTATTGGTATGACTCCTCTGGCTTTTTCTTGGCTGAATTCTACTTATTGGTACAGTACAGTGACCTTATTATCAAAATTTTGTTATTAGCACAATTTCTTTTTCTAATTATTAAATTTCTTTTTTAGGAAACAATCGTGAAACTTCAAGAAGAATCTCGCCTTAATCCAGAGCCAGTTGGATTAGATCTAACGTCAGGAGAGCCAATTAACCCCAAGGATGTCGGTATTTTTGATAATTATATTGTTAAAAAGCAGATTGTTAATTCTTGTTCGGTTATCGCAAGTAATTTATTACTTGTAGATGAAATTATGAGGGCTGGAATGAGTAGTCTTAAAGGCTAATATCGAGATTTTATTTGTTAAAGTTCTTATCAGGGGTTTAATGGGCTTTTACTTAATTTCAACATGGTGTTATTTACCCTATGCGTCCAAAACCCCAATAAAAAATTTCTATATCCTCTAAATTCACATTGCTTAAGTAATTTAATTAAATAGTATTTTAACAGCTTTATGTTTTTTTCTAATTAAATAAACTGTCTTAAATAAACTGACTTTTATTAATTCCCATTCCTTTGTTAGGGTTATGTGTAGCATTCTGCTAATGCTACTCAATTATGTGTAGCAATCTGCTACTGCTACTAAATTATGTATAGCAATCTGCTACTGCTACTAAATTATGTGTAGCGATTTGCTACTGCTGCTAAATTATGTGTAGCAATCTGCTACCTCCTCTCCTCTCTTTCTCTCTTTCTCTCTCTTCTCTCTCTTCTCTTCTCTCTCTTCTCTTCTCTTCTCTCTCTTCTTCTCTCTTCTCTCTTCTCTTCTCTTCTTCCTTCTTCTCTTCTCTCTCCTTCCTCCTTCTCTCTCTCCTCTCCTCTCTCCTTCTCTTCCTCCTCTTCTCCTCTCTTCTCCTCTTCTCCTCTTCTCTTCTCTCTCTCTCTCTCCTCTCTTCTCCTCTCTCTCCTCTTCTCTTCTCTCTCTTCTTCTCTTCTTCTTCTCTTCTCTTCCTCTTCTCTTCCTCTCTTCTCCTCTCTCTCCTCTCCTCTCTTCTCTCCTCTTCTTCTCTTCTTCTTCTCTTCTTCTCTCTTCTCTTCTTCTCTCTTCTTCTCTTCTCTTCTTCTTCCTTCTTCCTCTTCTTCTCTTCTTCTTCTTCTTCTTCTCTTTCTTCTTCTCTGTGACAAGAGAAGTATTTTTCCCTACCCCCTTCTTTCTTCCCCTACCCCTTAATATCGCCCCTCCTTTTTCCCCTACTCATTATTGCCCCTACTTTCTTCCCCCTGCCCCCTTATTCTTATGCTCACTTTCTTTCCCTACCCCCTCTTTTTTATCCCTAATCTCTTCCCCTACCCCCTTATCCCTTCTTCCCCTAGCCCCTTATGCTTACCTCGCCTTCTCCTTCTCCCTATCCTTACCCCTCCTTCCTCTACTCCCTTAACCCTTCCTCCCACTCCAGTACAGGTGCAGCTCATGAAAGTACAGCATGGTAAGGAAAGGGGAAGGAGTAGATGAGGTGGTGGAGGGGAAGGAAGGAAGGGTAGGGATGGGGTATAGTAGGGGAAGGAAGGACAAGTATGGTAGGGTAGTGTGTGGTGGGGTAATTTTGTAAACTGACCAGAACATGTGACAACTGAGTGCATGTGAAATTTTATCAAACAAGTTTTTTATAACAGTTGTGACTATTAGATCGTCATCAAAGCAGCTCAAGTATCAATTTAACGCTACTTAAGCTAAACATGAATGAGTGGACAGCGTCTCGTGTAAAAGCGGTTATTTACTTTATGCCGGCCACTACACTCGGGTTGACCTGACAGGTTTAAGTTTATAGGTGTGTGACAGTATGACCTGGAGTGTGTATGCCCGACATTAGAACCATTATTAAAACGTTAAGAGCGTTGGAACAGGGCTCCTCTTTTAGTCATTAGAAACGGCGAGATGAAGTCAAATGTTGCAAGAAGGCTTGTTATACTGCCTTACATATGCATGTTCTTTATTTGCCTAACCACCGGATGAATTGTTTTTCAAGATATTGTTGTAGTTTAGGGCTAACGAAAGAGACAGTTGACGCATTTGCGTGTATTTATTTTTGCTTCAACCTAACGAAATTGCGGGGCACGATGTTTAAAAATTGCATGTAAAACAAAAGTGACGCGTTCTATAAGTCAATATTCATATATTATAGTACAACCTATAGATTTAATTGATTAAACTACCCAACATCTTTTGAGAAAGATTTTTCTTTGGGAAACAGTTGAATGTACAATAACTTAATAAAAACACAAGACGGCGCAGCGGTCGGTTTTTATAAATTATTTTCCATGAAACTATTTGCCAAGCCAATCTTGCAAAAATATTTGGGTAGTTTAATTGATTTGAATCGAGTCAAGTGGTATGAGGCTAGATTATTTCCTGAAAAACTTACATTAAAGCCAATAACACATAATTTTTACTGATAATAAAGTCTGACATTTTCTATCAATTTTGACAACCAGAAATTTATTCGCTGTTAAACAGAACATGGGACTTACTTACACATCTAAACCTAATTTATTTAAAAAGTGGTGGTACCTGATTGGTCTATTTCATAATAGTGGAAATAATTTGTCAAAATCTAGCGTTTATTACTACCTTTATATACACGTCGTGACACTTTAAAACTCACGGGCAATTTTTGCCAATGCGTGGAAGCAACGACAAAGCAATACCGATGCGATATCCTATTAGGTAATGTTTACATGCAGGCATTCTTTGTCTAATGTCTACCTGAAGACACACACACTGAAACTCAATGGAGATTATCGAATTGGCAGGACGTGTATACTGGCAAAAATATGTTTAGCTTTTTTTTAACATGAGGAAAGTCCATAATATGGCTTGGAGATATCTGTCTAGGTACAAATAAAATTATGGTATGTAATTACTCTTATAGGCACTAACTAGTTACTACAAGAGCATTTATTTTTGCATAACTTCTTAAACATTATACAGTGTTGATAACTACAATTATTTTACCACATAAAAAAACATAAAATTAAAGAAATACGTCGTTTGTTTAAGTTTTTTCTTAATTAACAATCAATACAAAATATATTTTTTTAATAATTTTTATAATTACTAAAGTAAATTAGCAATGCAAATCTTTATCTTATAAAAACAGAAACCATAATATTATTACCCTAATTTGCAAACCTTATACCTCCAGACATATTACTATAACTATTAAGGAACAATTAATTAATTCTACACTGTTATTATAAAGAGGTAAAGTTGGTATCCGCTAATCTTCGGACATACTGAACCGATCATAAAAATTATTTTACAATCTGAAAGCTATACTCTTTAGGAGTGTTTTGGGCTATATTTTATTATGATTAATCAAAAAGTTCTGATATTAACATCCAACCAGGTGGGCACGGGTCTGCTATCTTGGATAAACTATGGTCGCATTCAGGAGTACTCAGCCGCTTAACCGCTGGGTAAGCGGAGTGTCAAAACTGAAAAGCCATCCTATTGGTTTAATTTAATAGTTTTAACACTTCACTTACCCAGCGGCTAAGTCCTCCTGAATGCGCCCTATAACTTTGTAAGGGCTAATCTTCGGAAATACTAAACTGATCATAAAGACTTTCACAATTGAATCGTTTATTTCAGAAAGCCCATATCGACCAAAATTTTAGAAATTGACTCTTGGGTAAAATTGAATTGTATATGGGTAAACACATTGTTTAGTGCAAAAATCCCCTCATCTATGTACATTAAAAACGTCTGTCGGGCAGCTTCAAAACTATTTTTTATCACAAAAAAATTGTTTTTGTTGAAACTTTGTAGTTTTTATTAGTTTACTCAAAATGTAATATTCTGGAGATAGGGGGTTTCTGAAATAAACGATTCAATTAGAAAGCTACACTATTTAGGAGTGCTATAGACTATGTTTTACAATGATTAAACAAAAATTTTAGAGAAAAATAATGATATGTATATCAAGTCAGCAGAAAAATATAAGTATTCGATTCGTCGGATTTCTTATATGAGCCTCAGTCGTTCAGTGGTAGAATTTTCGCTTGCCAAGCAAGTTTATTTTTTTAATAATAAGAATAAATTTTAAAAAATGCAACAAATTTACTTTTTTTTAGTAGATTTTTTTCTTCGATATTCATTTATACTAATATTATAAATAAAGAGGTAAAGTTTATAAGTTTGATTGTTTGTAAGGGCTAATTTTCCGAAATACTGAAACGATCATGAAAATTCTTTCACAATCAGAAAGCTACACTATTCAGGAATGAATAGTGTAGTTTTTGAATTAATAGAAAAGAAGAGAAGAGGAGAGAAGAGAAGTGGGCACGGGTCGGCTAGTAGTTAATATTCCAAAACATCGACTAAAAAGGTTTTCTTATCTCCTGTAAAATTTTCATTATGGAGATACGACGTATGCAAATTAGGGTAACATTTGGGTAATAAAATTGATTTTAACAGAAACGGAATGTCACAATACTATATTAAGTGTATTAAAAAAAAGTTTTTAAGAAATAATTTATGTCGTTAAAAATGATATCGCTTTTTTAATATTTAACAGAATGAGAATATTCCAACAATTAATTATCATTTTACATAATTTACCGACGAAAAATGGCAGGAAAAAGTGCTGGCCCATTAATAAATACGAATTTTGAAAATGTGTTAAAATATTTGTACTCAAAACCTACAAACTCTGTTTTTATCGGTAGCCTAAAACTTAATCTAATATTTCATTTTCTGAACATTACGAGTATCTTGGTCTAGCTTTTGTCTGGCTGCTTCCATCTCCCTCTGCATCGCCTGCTGATCTTGGGCTTTTGTAATACGTTCCATGAGTTCGTGATTGTACGTGCTGTGTAACATTAAGGCTAAAACACCCGCACGATTTGCCATGTTGGACCTTATTTGACGTTCCTTCTCCAATAGTTCGTCCATCTTCAGCCACTGACGTACTCTTTCAAGATCAACCTATAAAAAAATACTACTTAAAAGCAGACACTAAGAGATTATTTGTTTAAAGCATATTCTTAAAAAGCTTTAGTATGCTTCCTTCAAAGTCCGGGAGGTAGCAACGTCGGGAAAACAAGAATTTTAGGTTGGCTGATTTTTTGTTGTTCTGCC
Source organism: Listronotus bonariensis (assembly GCA_014170235.1). Classification (NCBI taxonomy): domain Eukaryota; kingdom Metazoa; phylum Arthropoda; class Insecta; order Coleoptera; family Curculionidae; genus Listronotus; species Listronotus bonariensis. The sequence goes on from JACEGR010007439.1 coordinate 48,473, forward strand.
CCCTCTTTCTAGTAGATCCTTGGCTCTCTGACCGGCGGTAGCGGTTGCGTTGGCGCCCAGCTGTGAGTTTGACATTTAGAGGTGTCACTTAGACATTTAGAGTTGTCACTGATATGTCAGAAAATGCAGACCTTGGTGATATATTATCGTTACAAGTTTCGTCAAAATATACCGAACAGTTCATAAATTAGAGGGGATGACTGTTTAATTAGCAATGATAAAGGGTTCGGCAATAAAATACAGGTGTGCCAACTCTATTTATACACGAAATAACTTAGGCCCTGTCGAAGATGGTTATTTCATGTATAAATAGAGTTGGGAAAAGAAATTGAAAATAAGGTTTCTTAAAATGTTTTCAAAACTTTGGATTATCACCTGTACAGGTATGATGCGAACTAATAATTATCTAAAAGCCAGCTATTAATAAATTCTTTCATGAAAACGTTGCTACCTTCTATACTATAAAGACTCATAATCTTACCTCTGCCCTTCGTAGCTTTTCCCAAACATAATGCTTCGTGCAAGACTTCTTGGGAGCCCTGCAAAAGTCTCCGGTAGGCGAAAAGACGTTGGTGACCAAGGGACAACCGCACACTTCATACTCTGTGATTTTTGGGTCTTTGCAGTGCTCTGGACAAAGTACGCGGAGACGTTTGCAATAAGTTCTATTATTAGGGTTGTAGAAGTCACAGAACATGTTGTTACCTACAAAAAGGACTATAATTAAAATATCTAAAAACTTACGATTTCTGTTTATTGTTCTGTAATACATACAAAAAAAAACAAATCGTTGTTCTAAACCTTTTTACTAACAATTAAATGTAACAACAACGGAGTGAAAACGACACCGCAGAGGGCCCAGTGGTTAAAATACACCATTGTAATCAAATGCCATAGTACAGGGATGGCGAACCTTTACATATCAACATGCAATTTTTCTCAATAAATGTTTAATGGGGTCATAGACCTGCCATCAAATAATTTTTACTTTGTGATTATTGGAATAGTAATAATAATA